>JAMQMW010000640.1:0-21322 GCA_024115155.1 Thelonectria blattea
GAAGAGGAAGAGGAAGAGGAAGAGGAAGAGGAAGAGGAAGAGGAAGAGGAAGAGGAAGAGGAAGAGGAAGAGGAAGAGGAAGAGGAAGAGGAGGAGGAGGAGGAGGAGGATGACGATGGGATCATTATGCTGATGAACTGACAATGACAACACCTCTTATCCATGATGCCACGACTCAGTCGCTCAGGCAGTCATTCTCACCCATCATCCTCACCCATCAGTCTCACCCTCCTTCATCACCCACCCGATCAGCCCACTTACCGTCTTCCAGTTTCCAACCCTCCCAGCTTTCAAGTTGGCCTCTCGGGCTTGGCCTGCCGGTTTAGCCTCCTCCCAACTACCGGTCCATGCCAAGACGGGCATAACGCCAGGAACAAGCGGGAGATGGGCAAAAAGCTGGAACAAGGCTGCTGGGCTTGCCAGCTTGCCTAGTCCCGTCCCACCGCATCCGCAAAGTCTAGATGCGACGGGTAGCAGTGCGTTTGCGGTCGAGGACCGAGTACAGAGTAGTCCAGCTTCATGTTCCGGCGAGGACGGGGAGTATCACTCACTGCATATTTCTTTGCTAGTACACACGTGGTTGTAGGTAGTATAATCTTGTTGTTGGTGAGGTGCATCAATTTGTCGTATCTGCATGCAACCTCATATTTCTCACCGTTTTAATTCCTCGGCCGCATGGACTGCGACCTTGGTTGGAGTGTCACGAAGCAATTGTTCCGGTCCGATCCCAGCCATGGATCGTCAGGGGGCCTGTGAGCCTTAGTGCTATGAATAGTACGGAACATGAAGAAGACAGAGTCGAGAATTGGCGCCGTGGCTTTTCACTCGAGTTGCCCCATTTGGAGGAAATGACCTTGTCTGTGTGTGTGCAAAGGCCAAAGGGGGGCGGGCACAACTCAACCACGAGTGCAGCATCGTGACGGTAAATCGTTAATGCCCCGACTTTAGCGTCAGGGACATGGTCTTCCCTCGTGGAACTGGACTGACCGGGAAGTCGTCTGTAGACTAGTTTCTTGAGGATCCTGGTCGACCTGGTCTGCTCGTGTGCTTGGGCTGTTGGACTCTTGGTATATATCCCCATACGTCCTCTCGCCATGTCACTCTGTTATCGAGCCTTTTGGTTACCGTTGAGAACCATTCCTCTTTCTTTTTTGCTCTTTCTTTCTTTCTTCTCGGTGCTCCTGTTGTTTCCCTTCTTGACACCAAGTGTTTCTATTCTTCCTAGTCACTCGCTCTCGACTCTTATTGCTTCGGCACAACTCACAACTCTCACAACACTCGCTCATAACTGGGCTTTCGTTCTTGACACTCTCTCTCACCCACATCCTCACACAAACCCTCACACTTATACACCCCCCCCTCAAATCACCAACATGAAGCTCTCCCTCCTCATCACGGCCCTCGCCGCCTCCATATCCCCCTCCTCCGCACACCCCAAAATGGACCAAAAGCTCGCCGAGCTCTCGGCCCGCTCCTCCTCCTTCGACTCCTTCGACTCCCACCAACTCCTCGGCGACCTCCGCTCCCTCTCCTGGTGGCAGCTCACCTCGTCCGGCCGCGACATCAAGGCCATCCTCTCCGGCAGCGGCAACCCCCAGTCCCGCGACGTCTACTGGAACGTGCCCCGCCGCGACTCCAACCGCTGTCGCCAGGACGCCTGCTGCGTCTGGAAGTACATCTCGGACGAGCTGACCGCGCTGTTCCAGGGCGACTCGGGGAGGTGCTCCAAGTGGGCAAGGTACGCTATCCGCATGGGGTTTCACGATGCCGCGACTTGGACGTTGGCGGGCGAGGCGATGGGTGGAGGGGCTGATGGGTCTATTATTCTCGCTGGGGAGCTGTCTCGGTCTGAGAATAGCGGTATTTCGGATATGGGAGCGCAGTACCAGGCCGTGTACAAGAAGTACCACGACGACCTGGGCTTCTCATCCGTAACCTACGCCGACCTCATCCAAATGGGCGCCAACATCGCCACCGTCGTCTGCCCCCTCGGTCCCCGCGTGCGCTCCTGGGTCGGCCGTCCAGACTCATCCACCCCTTCACCCAAGAACCTCCTCCCCAGCCCCTTCTCCGACGCCGACACCCTCATCAAACTCTTCATGGACAAGACCATCGGACCCGACGGGCTCATCGCCCTCCTCGGCGCGCACACCACGTCCCAGCAAAACTTCGTCAACAAGACCCGCGCGGGCGATCCCCAAGACAGCACCCCGGGAGTATGGGACGTCCTGTACTACCAGCAAACCCTCGGCATCGCCCCCACGCCCGAACGCGTCTTCATGTTCCCCAGCGACGTCAACCTCTCCAAGCACCCTCGCACCGCGCCCACCTTCCGGGCCTTTGCCGGCCCGGGCGGCCAGGGCATCTGGAACGACGACTACGCCCGCGAGTATATCCGCATGAGCCTCTTGGGCGTCAACAACATCAACCAGATGACCGAGTGCACAAAGGTCCTCCCGCAGCCGTGGGGTAGCCGCAGCACCAAGTGGTCCGATCAGGGGCGGTTGAGCAAGTGGCTCGACAGCGATGATTACTCGAGCAGGTCGACGGATGTGTCCAAGCAGGTCGAGAACGGAGACGCCATTTCTACCCCGTCGGACCAGATCCCCGGATACACAAACTCGCGCCCGCGACGACAGCGCAACAAGTGGGGAGGCTTCGTCTGGTAGACTGACGTATCAGGTCTCTTCCGGAGTTGAATGCTTGGTTTCGCTTCTTCATCGTCGTCGCTGATGTCTCTACATATGTCCAAAGACCGGAAGGGAAAGGAGAAGCAAGACTTGGCCACGACATTATTTCCTTGTAGTACATTTCTGATACCTAATATCGAGCATTTATATCATCATATTGTAAGAGGTTTTTGACGAGAAAGGAGGACTCTGACATTATACACGACACATACCACAACGGCATAATTTATTTACCATGTTAATTCAAATAGCCCATCTGGCACCACACACACATTCACTTCTCCTCATCGCAACAATAAGTAAACAAGGAAACACGGCGTCGTTGTAGACCCTATCCGAGGCAATCGCCTCCCTATCAAAAATACTTTGACTGATTAAACGCCCAAAAAACAATCCCTCAACGCCCAAGTCACTCAGTCGAGGCCCTTCCTTGGAATCCTTTCCATCCCATATTCACCAAATGCCCTCCGACTGCCTCCCATTATCCTAGGGCTTTCCACACACCAAAAAGAAAAAGGGGAATCCCGTGGTGCCCGAGTACAGGGCCGTCCTAACACAAAGTAGCTGAAAGGTAAACTAAAAAACAGAAAAGAGGATATGCACGAGAGAGAACGCGTCTCTGCTCCGTGACAAAAATACAACGGAATCTTTTGGCGGCGTCGGGCCAGAACAAGATATAAAACAAAAAGATAGGTGGTAAGTGGCTCAAGGGCGAACAAGAGACCAAATAAAAGAACCCGGTCAAGGAATGAAACGCCAGGTGATGCGGGAACGGAGCGGCCGTCATGGTTGCGCCGGAAAGAGTAGTCGTGACAGAAAACGCTTCCGCTCGAGTCGTCGTGATACTATTCACACAAGGAGTAGGCGTCAAATGCGAGATGCCTGCATCGTCATCAGAGTAAGCTTGCGTGAATCCGTCATCGTTGCAACGGGAGTCGAGCCCCGTTGCTTTTCCGTCAAGTCGTGTCAGCAGCAATGAGCTGCTTGGGTTCAGTAGGCATCTTCGTCAGTCCACTCGCTCCCCGAGATGATGCGGTTTCCCTCCTGGTCGATCATGACGGGGCCACCGTACGAAGCCGATGGAGGAATGCCCCGGATGCGCTTATCGTGGCTGCTCGCCGGCGCGAAGCCCTGCTCGGGAGTGAAGCGCTTCCCACGGGCCGCTCGTAGCTTGGCGTAGTAGGCGTCTGAGGCGTCTGGTTCGGGCTCGCTGTTATCGTCGTACGTTTCCCAGTTCTCAGACCCCGAGATGTTTGTCGACGATGTACCAGAGATTTGCCTTGGAGGGGGAGCCTGGCGGTAGCCTCCATGGTTGGAACGGATGGTGCCGTAGCGGTCATCGTAGCTGTCGTCGCTGTAGCTCGTGTGCGTGTTGTGAGACATTCCCGAGTTGGAACGCGACGTCTGAGGTCGGTCCTCGTACACGTCCTCTGGCTCCACGTGACGAACAATGCTTGACGCGAGTCCGACCGACTTGTACGGGTTCGCGGGCGCATCAAACTCGGCAACTCTCACGAGTTCCCGCATCTTGGGCGGCGGAGCACGCATCAACGGAGGGCCTGGGCGAACGCTCTCGGCTCGCGACTCTGGCCGTTGGCGCTCGGGAGAGTTGTTGCCATGCTTCAAGTTGGAGAGGGGAACGCGCGCTGGGATTCGAGATGGGCTGCGAGACGGGCTTGCTAGAGGGTTGGAAGAAGCGGTTGGAGGTGGTGGGCGCTTGTTCGCCGTAGCACCGGCCGTGGGAGTCTTGTTCATGGAGCGTGGGGGAACAGCCTTGGGGGCCGTAGCCTTTCCAGGTGCAGACTTGGGTACTCCTCTGAGAGACGGTGTCTGTCCAGCAGGTGTCTTCGATCGAGGCCCGGGTACGTTCTTTCTCGTGCCGTCGGCCGCGTCAATCTCGTCCACGTATCGCTCGCCAAAAACGAGGAATGGTCGCCCATACTCATCCTCCCACTTGTGCAGCACCTTTCGCAACTCGCTCGTCACCTTGGGCAGCTCCTTGGCAATGCGCTTTCGCATCTTCTCCTCGCGGAGGAGCTTGCCAGGGTCTCGCTTCTCTCCCTTCTGACCACGCGCCATCAACCGCGACGCATCTTGGCTGGAGGCGGCCAGGTCGTCGCGCTCCTTGATCAAGCTCTTGTGTCGGTCGACCAGAGCGAGCGTGGGACCTCGCTGTTCCTTGAGCGCCTCGAGTCGCGCCACCTCGCGCTCGTGCGCCTCCAGAAGGGCATCGCTGTACACGTCGGAGAAGGCGGGCGTGAACTCGAGCATTTCATCCTCGGAGAAGTACAGAGAGTCCCAGAGTTCCTGAAGCTTGATGCGCGTGTCTTCGACAAAGAGGTGCAGGTTCTGGCGCTTCAGCTCGTTCAACCGGCCCAGCTCGTCCTGGAACTCGTTGATTTGTCGGATCCCACAGCCGCGGTTGTGGTTGAGGAAGCTCTTAGTCTCGCTCTCGTCCACACCTAGCTTGGTCCAGAGTGCCTCGACGGCCACCTTGAGGTCCTTCAACCGCTTCTCCCGGTTCTTCTTCTCGTCCGACAACCTGTCGCGCTTGCTTCGGAGTCGAGCGAGGTCTTCTTCATGGAGCCCAAGCTGCTCGGGAGCGTCCCTGTAGTACTTGACAATGGCACCGTCCTGCTGCGCCTGGGGGATTCCCAGCTCCGCCCAGAGCCCAATGATCTGGTCGGCGAGGGCTTGAACTGTGGATATGCGACGGGTGTACTCTTCATATACCCGCGTAAACTCGCCATCAAGCTTGTCGACGTACGACGGTGACAGGTCGAAGTTTGGAGGAATGGACTGGTTCGGAGCGGTAGGGGGCAAGGGGATCTGCACAAAGGTGGCCTCGAGATGTGAAGAGTAAGATTCGAGGGCTTCGACAAGTTCTGCGCGGGGTTAGCGGGCGAGACCCTAGATCTGGGGCGATGACATACTCCTGACTTGCTCGAAGCGCTCCTTGTGAAGCCGGCTGACTTGAGCGTGCTTCTCCTTGAGAGCCTGTAGACACCGCGCCAAGGGGTACGTGATGACGAGCTGGTCCTCGTCCTGGTTCCTCCGGGGCTTGGGGTCGTCCAGGGATGTCTCCATCTGGCGGATGACGGTGATGATCTTCTTTGCCTCGTCAACCATCTCCTTCTTCTCCTGTGTAACCAGGCGAACCTGGGCAGTGAGGGCTTCTGAAAGAGCGGCAAAGAGCTTCACGGCGCAAGGCGTGCGTTAGCGAGATGAGGCTGCGAGCGTGCACGGGGGGGACTTGGGCCTACCTCCTCCTCGCGGGCCTCGCGATCACGGTCGGGGACTCCTATCTCATCGAACAAGCCGTGCAGCTGGCCAATACTGTTGTTGACCTGCTGGGCCAAGTAGCTCGTATCCATGGCGGGCGGCCTGATCAAAGAGGGCGTAAATGAGTGTGGTTTGCAGATGGGAATTGCGTGGTGGGAGGGTAGAAATGTTGAGCCAAAAACAACAAGTGAGCTGCTGTCGTGGGCGAGATGTGCTCTCGAGGACTAGGCGAGGGCGTGCGTGGGGTAAATGGTGGTCGTTATCGAAGCACAGCGGGATTGGCGATTTGTTTACTTTCTCTCCCTAGAGGTCATCGAGTAGCGGCAAGAGCAGTCGTCGACAGGCAGAGCATCCTAGGTGAACATCCACCAGAGGATCGAGTATTGAGTTGGATTCGGGGGGTTCAAGAGAGGGTGGGTGTGAGCGAAGAGGGAGCGACGGCTGGGGGAGCAGGAAGTAAAAGGGAAGAGGAGAAGAGTGAGACTTGACTTGAAGACATTCACGGCGTGCGGGTAGTTGGTACGAGAGTACATGGTTCATTTTCGGGTGGGAACCCAGCCAAAGCGCAACGGCAGAGTTGCCATGGCAACTTGCGGCCGGAACTGCAGGAGACCAACTGAACACCAAGGGCCACCAAGGGCTGCACCTTGTTTCAGCGGGCTGCTACCCCGCTCCTGCAGGGAACCATCCACTGAAGCTGGCGGCGCCTGGGGGCCTCAGAAATCGAATCACAATCGAGGGCGTCCCGTCGGGTGTCTCGCCTGATGACTACTGCCAGCCCTGGTTGACTCCGTTTTCGTGTCTCGTAGAATAGATGTTCAATAATGAGTGTCTCTCATCTGTTTAATTGCTTTCGTGGTCGAATAATTGCATACCCAAGATAACCCATCTAAAACCCCCCAAACTGACCCCAATGCACAATCGCCTGTGCTTTCTCAAAGCTACCGTTCCCCGAGGTCCAAGAAACCGGCCGCGAACCGGTTTTCTTGCTTCTCTCCTCGTCGGCCCTTTTTCGTTTATCTTGCATTGTGCATGACAAGTCTCGGGTCAGACGAACGGGCGCGTGTGATGGGTACAACGCATCGCCGGTCCAAGTAAACAATGGAAACACCAAGTGGTTCCCTTGTGTCGTCACTCGATGCGAGTCACTTTTCTTCACCTTGACTGGCTCCCTCCAGAATTGCCGGATCTGGTAATTGTCCTTCTTCTCCACCTCAAAACGTGCAACAGCAACTTTATTCACCTCAACAGATGGACATTGCGTGTGAGATGTTCGTGGGCATATAACGAAGTACACAATAACATTATTCTTGTTAGGAATGGCCTCAAAAAACTCACAACCACCATCCACTGACCCGAAACTCTCGTCACCTCCTCCCTTGTCATTCTCCCATCATCAACCAATCCAATGTTTGCATCACCCAGCCTCTCCCGTGCAGACGGCGCCAAAAATATCTATGCAAACTTCATCTAGCTGAAGCGGCGGCTTGCACGACCAAAAAGAATAATGTAAACAACAACCGTCCCGTGCGACGCCGGGATTGGCTGGCCGTGTCGTTCTTGTGATGCGGGCGAAACGGATATCGAGAGTGGGGTTCGAGGCGCCTCCAGCATGGGTGCGGCATGTAAACAAACCGCAATCAACCTCAGCTGCCCTCACCAGCTTTTCCGTTTTTTTCTTCTTCGTTGCTCTGCAGTTCGCAACGCCTCGTGAGACGTTTTGTTTTGTTTTTTTCTATCGCCCTGCAACTTTGCATCTTGCGGAACACCCTCACGACCTTGGTTTATACCATCGTGCCTACGGATACCTCAGGCATGCAGAATCATCAGCACTCGACACCTGCGCCCTCATTTCGGTAACGTCTCATATTCTCACCAAGGTTTTCGTCTTGTTTCTTTATTTAGACCATAATTCGTCGCTATCCGTACGGACTACAATTCATCATCTCTATCGCTGAGGGTAGCCAGCCACATCCTTCGTCCCCGGCTTATCCGCATCAAAGTCGAACCGGTCCGGGATCTTGAGTCCCTCTCTCTCATAGTCAAACTCTCTGAATCGCTGCACCGACATTCCGTCTCGCCATAGCCAAAGATCCTTCGTATCCGTCTGCCACTTCTCCAGCGCTGCCCGCATGTCAAGCAAACGCTCTTGGTGTTCGGGTTGCCCCGCAAGATTGTGAATCTCATCCGGATCCTCGTCCAGGTCGTAGAGCTCCTCTGGGGGGCGACAAATGTAGCTTTTCAATGCACGTTTGCCAATCATAGCCGGCGCGTCCTTGATCGCCGAGTTCCTCATTCCCTCAAATGATAACGAGGCATAGAGATCCATGGCGAAAGGAAAGTCCAGTTTCCAGCACACGTTTCGATGGTACTTGTATCGAGCCGTCCTCATATATCTTGTCGGCCAAAAATTTGTCACTTCGTGAAAGGTATGAGACCCAAAGACGTGATCCCATCCGCTCTGTTGACTGGTGGCATCGGCAATGGGCAGAACTGATCGCCCACGCCTTGGGCCCTGGCGACCTTCGGGAGGTTGCAAGTCCGTGTGACCAGCCCAATCCAAGAATGTGGGCAAAATGTCAATGTACGATACCATGTTGGTGTTGACAACTCCAGATGACTTCCCTGGGACTCGGAGGAGGAAGGGAAGTCTCACGCCAGCATCGTACAGGGTGGTCTTGGAGTTGACAAAAGGTGGGCCATTGTCGCTGAGGAACAACACCAGGGTGTCGTTGGCCAATCCGGTGCGCCCCAAGGCGTCAAGAACGAGACCAATTCCTTGGTCGAGCCGGTTGATGGAGCGGTAGTACTCAGCAAGCTCCTGTCGGACCTCTGGGAGGTCTTGGAGGAACTGGGGAATCTGGACATCCTCGGACGCAAAGGTTCGGTCCTGTAAGCGAGGGTCGTAATTGCCCTCGACATTCCCGAAGCCGCCACGAGTTGCCAGAACGCGATGAGGGTCGATGTACCCAATCGTCAGGAAGAAGGACTTGTCCTCGGCCTTGGCCTCTTCGAAGAAGGCCTCTGCTCGATCGGCAACCTTGGCTGTGTCTCTCGACTCATCCTCCTTGCGAGTCTGCCACGGATACCTGGAGGCCGGCCCGACATGGATCTTGCCTAAGATGCCCGTCTTGTATCCAATTGAATTGAATACCTCGGGCGCTGTCTCGACATCCTCGAATGTCTGGAACCCGTTGCGCTGGCCGACAAGTCCATAGCTTCCATTCTCATGGGTGTGCAGACCGGTGTAGATGGTGGTGCGACTACCGCTACAAGAGGCGGTACTGGCAAAAGCCAGATCAAACCGGGATCCGGAAGCGGCGAGCTTGTCTAGGTGAGGGGTCGACAATGCTTTGCTGCCATAACACCCAATCTGCTCGCGCCCAAGATCATCGGCAATGAGCAGGAGAATATTCTTTGAAGGTGCCATGGTTGCGACTGTGCCATGAATGAAACAAACAAAAACACGGTTCCGTGTCTCGGTTATAAGAGAATTACCCCATCCGAGCCCGACAGCGATCCTCCGGATGTCGTTGTATTGCGTGATGCGAGACACCAATTGTGTGACGGGATTTGTTAGGCGACGGCCCGAAGCCGACGACCCGGAGACGCTCGAAGCGGGGTTGCAGTAGTCGTCGCCCGACGTCCACGCGGCCACAGGTCGATCTCGGCAGCAGTCTTGCGAAGAATTCCGAGACAAACGCCTCCATTAGGACAGCGGGTATCAAATTCACATTGCGCCAGTCCATGATGGCATGCTGTTACCTTCTATTCCTGCCTTGAGCCCAGAGTCGCTCATCTCCATGATGCCATACATGTCCCAGGACAAGTAGTTTTGCAAATCGCTCAGATCTACCGCATGATTCGCCATGTGTGCCGTTATTGGGTTCCCAGGCGGCGACCGGAGTCCAACAGGTTGTTCGTGCTGCTGACCAGATCGTGCCGGAGTTTCGTCGATGCTGGGCAGTCTATGGCTGGGCCCGGGCGCTCTGCTACTGGTTGGGCTGAGGCTCTCCGAACCTCTTTCCCAGGCAGCAGGGCTGGGCTTGGTGTCGATTTGGTTCGAGAGACCAAGCCTGAGATTGGCCATGGTCTCGTTCGGGCTATTCAGGGCAGGGCTACCGAGGCCGTTGGGAGAACTAGAGCAATCGTTAGCAAGGCAATCAACGCCAGGACGTCTTAACTTACTTTGCAGTCCCATTTGCCTCATCTTCAGGGGGAGCATCACTCATCTCCTCATCATCCGAGAAGCTCTGTCGAATCTTGTGGAGCCATCTCTCCGTCGTCGTGGCCTGCGCGTGTTAGTCGCCTTCACTGCACAACCGCAAGTCCACTTACCAGGGAGTCCGCAAGCGGAAATAGAGCAGACATTGCCCTCAAAATCTTCCCGTTGCTCTCAACGGCATCGATTGCATCCTTGACTATTTCCTCCGCTTCCGGCCTATGCAGGTCGAGCAAGCGGGCAATGTAGTACAGCATCACGCGGCTGCTGTCGTATGCGAAGCACGGAAGCAAACTATCGGCAAGAAGTCGAATCCCATGCTTTATAGCTTCCTCGAGAATACTAGCAATCTTTCGGGCGTGGTGGAAGCAGTCCGCCTGGAGGGCCTGGAGAAACTGCTGTTGATTTGGAGGAAAGTAGAACGGCTTTCTCAGCTTGAAAAGATCCGGCATGGAGATCCGGTACAGGTCGAGAAGATTGTGATGATATGTGCAATGTAGGAGAACAAGTGAGCCGAGCTGGTCCGATTCTAGTCGGGCGTAGATGGTGTCGGGGGAGTAGGAGATGAACTCTGGGAGATGTCTGCCCCATGACTGAAGATCGGCGTCAAGGGCTGCAAAGTCGGATTCGGGTAGCCAAGGAGGAGGACTCGTGTCGAGATGCTTGACGTATCTGTTTGAAGAGTTAGTCGTTGATATTCATCATGGGAACTAGATTCAAACAACCTAACGACTCGCTTCCACAGTGTGACAATCCGTATGTAGTAGGCCATGATACCCATGTTGGCAGCTGGCCTTCGGGGTACAATAGCAGGTTGAAGAAATTGCAAAACATGACCGACAGCCAACGTTTCTGTCACACAAGGAATGCGAAGTCTGAAATTGCGCTCGTTGCATGGCAGCTGGATCTTGATATCGGCCTCCCGAAGGAGGGTCAACTGGTCCACTCCGCTGCCAGTCCAGGCATCAAGGATATAACAAGCCCACATGAGTCGTCGACGACTCTCCTTTTCTACAGCCGGCGGTGTGTCTGCCTTGGAGTCGGCGCAAAGAATATCGGGAGAGTATTCCACGTTGGCTTGGAGAGCGTGGGCCATTCGCACCGCGAGGCCGCTCAACATCAGGGCTTGGGTATACTCGCCAAGTCGGAAATGGAAATCGTACAGCAAGACGCAGGTCTGGTTGGGTTAGCTTCTAGCCGTTTGAGGAGTTGAGCAACCTACCATCAGCTTCTGGATCGAAATCTTCCCAAAAGTAGTCAGCACCAGCATCTCGGCCTTGTTTGCCCAGGCATTTCCGGCTGCACGGATAAGGCTCGCTTTGGCGGCTTGGTCTTCTGCGTCCAGTTGGAGGGCATAGAACCTAGACAATATTAGACTTGCATCCCGAGGTTGAACAGGGGTGCATACTTGGCTCCTTGGGCACACATGATATGTAACAGGGCCTTCTCATCGTCGAGCTGGAAGCCCTTCTCCATCTGCCGAGTAAATGACGGTCTATGAACAAATGCAAAGCATCGGAGTGGGTGGATGTTGGCAAAATAATGGTCTACCACTATACGAATGTTGTGCGTCGGCGGGAGATCCGGGGCGACGAGCCTGCGACAAGATTAGAGCAAGCACTGCGATTGCGCAAGTCCGTAGACCTACCAAGAATGAATGGAAAGCTCGGTGTCGTCGGAAAAGTTGATCATGGAGTTCTCAACCGACTTGTTGGTGCTACTCGGGTCGCGAGTCGATCGAGTTGTCGAGGACCTCGGAGGCTCGGACAATGCGTCGTCGGTCTCTCGGGACTGCATCAAACTCGGCGATCGTGAGTCCTCCTGGGCAACTGAGGGGCTCTGGGAGGTGTTCTTGTCCTCGTCAGTCGAGGCCGTGGTGGGAGCCCTGCTGAGGTTGCGGGCCCAGCGAGGTGCCGAGCCTCCGTCATAGATGCAATCCAGACTGCGAGTGCCGCATCGTGAGCATCTCGGGCGGTCGCCGTCGCACTTTGTCTTTGAGGTGCGGCAGTTGGTGCAGGAACGGTAGGTTCGGATCTTCCGAAGAGAAACGGGAACGGCCCGATGCCCGGGTTTTGATCCCTCATCGTCGACGCATTCGAGCTGGAGGCGCTCGCAATTGCGACAGCCGTTCGGTCGGCCGTCGCATTTGACCTACACCGAGTTTAGCCATCAATACTTGCTCTGGACAGTCGGATAAGGCGCATATCGGCCAAGGAAAACTCACCTTTCTCGCGCGACACACTCGACATCCCATGGCGACACGATTGAGGTCTCAGGAGGATGCAGAGAGGCAAAAGGCCTGCAGAAGGCGTTTTGCGATGTTGCGAATTGCCCATGGCGAGCAGCCGATTGCGTGCGAGGCGGGCCTAACTGGAAGGTGCGAGGGCCCGTACGCCTGCCCATGTAGCTTGCGTCGTCGGGTCTTCGGCGTCCAGCGGGCGCCACAGCTTTTGTCTGTGGTTAAGCTGGTGAAGTTGCGCACCAGCCACTTCAGCCACCGTGCTTGAGCGGGATTGCGGCGGGATGTGGGCTGACAGGCTCCACTTCTCACTCGTCGTCCAGATCACGACATCGATATCAAAGATGACGATCATGATTCATCCCCGCCGCCCTGCTGCACGAATCCCACCCTTCACCAAATCCCACGCGCGACAACGAAGGGGCCGGAACTCGCTCTGCAGGAGAAATTGCGTTCTACCATGTTAATATGTTTCGAATACGTAACCACTGACGAACGCGTCGTTTGACTCGCACTCGCGAGTCGAGACTCGTCCTCAGCGAACCCCCACTGTCTCTATCGAAGAGCGCCCGTCTCTCTCTGAAAAAGACCGTCCAGGGAGCCGCCCATGTTGCATTAAAAAACTTGCCCATCCCTTTTCCCGGTTCGACCGGTCCTTGTCAGACTTTGCCCATAGCCACCTGCTCTTGCGCAATCGCAAATTCACGGCTTTCCGCAGCCAATACCAGATCTCCTGCAGGAGATACTGCACCTCAATATGCCTGCAGTTCAGCTTCCACTCCTCCGTACGCATTGAGCTGGTACAGAGTGTCGGTTGGAGTCTGGACTTTCTGTGAAACGACAAGCAACGCAATCAACCTCATCGGCAAGTTACCAGTCCACCCAACGAGAATCAGACTGATACAATGACGACCCTGACCCTACCGAACGATTTGCCAATGACCGTGAGCATAATCGGACAGAACTCGCCGTCTGAACAGCTTTGATTGTCACAATGCCAATATGCGATCGAGAGGCGCGAAGAAGGCTGGAGGAAAAGCATGCTGAACGCCATCACAATGAGGGTCGTAACAGAGCATGCAAAGTCTCGGTCCTATTACACCAAAAGGCGCCAGCAACGGTCCCGGCTGAAGCCTGCGCCAAGCTTTACCAATTGGTAACAAACAGACTCTCCATGCGCATACCGTGAAGTGGGAGGGAGGCATGAAAGCGGAGAGCTCCCGGCAACTGACAATGTATGTGCAGTTAAGGATGAGCAAGTGGACATACGCGCGTTAATAAGCCAGCATCATTTGTGGTTCCAGTCTGGTAGAATTTATATGTTCAACGGCTTTGGGGGAGTTGGACAGCGGGACTAGTGTCCCGAATCCTTGATGACCCATTCTGCTGCAGTGCCGATAATTACTCCGTGGCCAACATAAGGCAAGCCGATGTGGGATATCCCGAGCGACGTTGACATTGTGCATGCAGCTTTGAGCAGATATATCACGTAGGTCCTGCGCCAAGGTTGATCTATACGAGAGACTAGATTCATTTAGCTAGCTCACGCTTGAATATGCCAATGCGCGATAATGGCGAAGCCTGAAGACTGTATATGGCAGTATCATTTAAGTATTCTGCATCCTCACCATGTGTGAGCGGGAGTTTCTGAACCGCCACAATCTGAACTACAAGAGTGAAGAACCAAAGGTCCACACTGGCCCTTACACCCCCTTCCGATTATCATGACCACCTAAGATGCCTGTTCCTTTTCGAAAGTCGCACCAGATGCCAAATCCCTTGCTACATACACGTTGTTAGTTAACATATGAGGGAAGTCAGAAGTTGAGTGAACGGTAACTTATGGAGGCCCAAGCCAGAAGTTCACGGACGAGGAGAATAAGACTTGGTGTTAATAATGATGAATATGTCGATGATCCTCTTCTTGTTTGTGGTCGAGATACTCACCCGCCTCACGCAAGACACATCAATCTCGAGTTTGGGTTGAGCAATGTCAGTGTTTTGTCCACCACTCGGCGAAGGTGCAACAGGGGTTGCAACTTCAATGACATCCCTACTGTACTTATTTTATTTAATATGTATACAGTTCCTTTAGGTACCTCATATATGCGGGGGATACTGAGAAAACTGAAGTGCCAAGTCGACTATAAATGAATTCTACCACACGCTCGCACAACAAACGGATTCCAGGACTACTCCCGATAGGAAAGAGAATAAAGCCAGCCAATCCGAAGCTATTGGAAAGACCATAAGCAAGATTCTCAACTATGTCTCGGCCTGAAATGCATCGCGGGTTACCCGTTCCCGGCACTGAGTTGGAATTTGGAAATCTGCGCCGGAGGACTTAGGTTCGGTTCTATTCGTTATTGTCACTTAGACATAGAGTTCCTATTCGCTTCGTACTCCACTGAACCAGAATTATAGTAAACCGTGAGCCAGGCATTGAGTAGTACTTGGACACTGGATTTCTCTCCTAAAGTTTGAGTTTCGGTACGAGACGGGAGCAAGGCTGTGGACCGATGGGCTCATAGAGTCACAGCTGAAAATCATGCAGATATTTATCCAGAAGTTCAATAGAACGTAAACACCCGTGTAAAATGTCAAATATAAGAATCTATATAAGCAATCAATGACCCATAAGTGAATATATATTGCCTCCCCTTCGACCAACAGCGCGGGAGTCCTTTGTCCGCACGGAGATTCATGTCGAAGCTTCACAAGCCTACCCTGGAGCTATGGGGGGATGGAGTGTACTGCTCTTTGGGTTGCTCGCCATGTATACACCAGTTCATTAAGAGAAAAATATCTCTCCGTAATATAATTGCAGTTTTTAGAGCTTATTCCATTAACTCTAGAGAGCTAACGACCGTGTTGTCATTAAGGCCGATGGTCCGAAACCGGTACTGGCGTCCTATCGGGGATGTTCTGGGGGATCATTCCGTCCAATTGGGACGGCGGGGAGGTCAACATCTCGACGATATATTTAGTATCTAATGGGACCCAAACTCGTCGATACCAGGTATGCAGATAAAACATCCGAGCACTGATAGCAGCTCAAGCCTTGAGCGCTCGGAGCATCGCCTGCGATTGGAGCATCGCCACAATGAGGTCTGAGTCATATCGGCTGACTCGATTCCGATCGAGGCCCAGCGAATAAGTCTTTAAACCCAACGCAAAGACGTTGGCGGGCTGGCTTTCGTCTTCAATGTTCTCGTCAGTTGTCGGATCTGAAGCTTGTCCGTGCATGACATCGAAGCCCCTCCCCCACCAAAGAACGATCTCCCGACACTGCCCAAAATAACCCCACCACAAAACTCCAACACACAATCTCCGACTTCCATCACCACCACACAACTCGACCGTCCATTCCCCGAAGCCCACAATCGCACGATCCGCCATGGCCGACCCAGTCGCAGAGGTCACCGAGGCCACCGTCAAGCTCGTCCTGGACGACGTGACGGGGGAGATGGTGACGCGAAACGAGCTCAAGAAGCGAACCCAGAAACGAACCAGGAAGGCCGCCAACCAGGCTCGCGCAAAGGAAGCTGCCGAGCAGCGCAAGAAGAACCCAAAGGCTGCCGCCCCGAAGCCCAAGACCGAAGAGCAGACCCAGCTCGACCCCGACGCCATGTTCAAGCAGGGCTTCCTCTCCGAGGTCTACAAGGAACGACCCGTGAAACCCGTCATTACTCGATTCCCCCCCGAGCCGAACGGATATCTGCATCTGGGACACGCCAAGGCCATTGCCATTGACTTTGGATTTGCACGGTATCATGGCGGTGAAACGGTAAGTTATCTTTGGGACCAGCATCGAAGTCCATTGGCGTGATGGAAGCTGACAGATTGCAGATTCTTAGGTTCGTTGCTGCGCCGAATTACCTCCTAACCGACTAACAAATCGAAGATTTGACGATACCAATCCAGATGAAGAGGAGGAAGTGTATTTCGAGTGGATTATCAAGATCGTCAAGTGGCTCGGTGAGTCATCCACCGGACCTATTGGCACACCCTCTGACCCTGCCAGGCTTTAACCCCAGCGCCATTACGTACTCGAGCGACTACTTCCAAAGGCTTTTCGACCTCGCCAAGGAACTAGTGAAGAAGGAGAAGGCCTACGTCTGCCACTGCAACGAGGCCGAGATCAAGCTTCAGCGTGGAGGAAAGGAGGGCAAGGAAGGCCCAAGATACAGATGCGAGCACGCCGATCAGGATGTCGAGACCAACCTGAAGAAGTTCCAGGACATGCACGACGGCAAGTACGAGCCCCAGACTGCGTTCCTACGCATGAAGCAGGATATCGAGAACGGCAACCCCCAGATGTGGGATCTCGCGGCCTACCGAATTCCCAAGAAGAAGACCCAGCACGTTCGAGCTCCCACCTGGAAGATGTTCCCTACCTACGACTTCACCCACTGTCTGGTGGACAGCTTTGAGAACATCACCCACAGTCTGTGCACGACCGAGTTCATTCTGTCCCGAGAGAGCTACGAGTGGCTGAACAAGTCACTCGAGGTCTACGAGCCAATGCAGCGAGAGTTTGGTAGGTTGAGTATGGCCTCACGCGTGGATTCCAACTGACTATCCCACAGGCCGACTGAATGTCAGCGGCACAATCATGAGCAAGCGAGCTCTGAAGAAGTTGGTGGAGGGTGGCATTGTCCGAGGCTGGGACGACCCTCGCCTCTACACTCTGATTGCCATTCGGCGCCGAGGCATCCCCCCTGGAGCCCTGCTGGCATTCGTCAACGAGCTTGGTGTCACCACGGCCAAGACTGTGATCCAGATTACTCGGTTCGAGCAGACTGTGCGTCGCTACCTCGAGAACACCGTGCCCCGCGTCTCGCTCGTTCTCGACCCCGTCCCCGTGACGATTGAGGACCTTGAGGAGACTGTTGAGGTTGATGTTCCATACTCGCCCAAGGACCCCAAATTCGGCACCCACAAGGTCCGATTCACCAAGACGGTTTACATCGACCGGTCCGATTTCCGCGAGGAGGACATCAAGGGCTACTTCCGCTTGGCCCCCGGCAAGACTGTCGGTCTTCTCAACGCCCCCCACCCTATCAAGGCCACTTCGTTCACCAAAGATGAATCTACCGGGAAGGTTACGGGCATCTCGGCCGTTTTCGACAAGGAGACAAAGCCCAAGACGTACATCCAGTGGGTGCCTGACAACTCTACCAAGCTCGAGGTTCGCATCCACAGCCCTCTGTTCAAGTCGGACGACCCCACGGCCGTTGTGGGTGGATTCCTGAACGACATCAACCCCAACAGCGAGGCTGTCTATACCGACGCCTT
Organism: Thelonectria blattea; assembly: GCA_024115155.1. Taxonomy (NCBI): domain Eukaryota; kingdom Fungi; phylum Ascomycota; class Sordariomycetes; order Hypocreales; family Nectriaceae; genus Thelonectria; species Thelonectria blattea. Next base: position 17,732 of record JAMQMW010000640.1, read on the forward strand.
GATCGAGGAGGGATTCAACGAGATTCGCCAGAAGGCCCCTTGGCCAGTCACTGCCGGCGAAGGGGGCGATGATAGCGGCCCTGAGGCGGTGCGATTCCAGGCTTTGCGTGTTGGATACTTTGTAAGTGAAATGCCACCATATGAGATGAAATGCTAACAAAGGTTAGGCTATGGACTCTGATAGCACGGACGACAAGATTGTGCTCAACCGGATCGTTTCCCTCAAGGAGGACTCTGGGAAAAGCTAGATAGATGGCGAGTGGGTGAGTGAATAGATGATTGCGACTGTGTCATGCTACTGTCGATATAAATCTTGGACGCCTTGGAAATGGGCGTTGTGTTTTCTTGGCTCAGTTTCCAACGAGCTCTGGTTACTTTACTATTTGATGCAAGCGACTTGAATGATACGCAGATGACTCGGCCTGGAATACCTCATGATGGCGGGGGCGGGTCTTCCAACTACCCCTCCATGCACGATGCAACCTTGGCATTCTCATACCAGCCGCTTCTTGAGATCCTGGGCCACAAGTCGAACCAGGGACTCCTCCACGATTCCCTCTTGCCAAGTGATGGCCACAGTCAAGGGACCGCCTCGCACACTGACACAGCTAAACCCCATGGCTGGTCCAGCCACCATGCCGCACTGGGTGAAGATGAATCGTTCCACCCCCAGAGCACTTCCCCCTTGCTTCTCGACGGCTCCCAGGTTCGAAAGCTCGTAAGTGTCCTGCCTCTTCTCGCCTACCTGGCTCGAGCAGTGCGCCCACATGTCCTCCATCTGGCTGAGGGCCGCGAGGGCGCTGCCGCGGGGGAAGCGCGAGATTTCGCAGGTGATGTGGGCGCCGATGTCGCGGGCGAGGTCAAGCGTGCGCTTGTGCTCGGTGCTCGAGCGCGGGATGTTGTTGCGGATGGCTTCTAGTTGTGAGCCGTCGACGTGTGTGGTTATGTACGAGATGTGGTTGACAATCTCGTCGGGTCTAGTCCTCGTCCATTTGCGTGTAGAATACGGCGTGATGACCCGGAAGCCCGACGGACCAGGTACCATGTGCGATAGAGACGTGCATATGGTACCGTGTAGATGGCTCGTTAGCGTCAAGCCTTGTTGCCTGCAGTACTGGAGAAGGCGTACAAGGGAAGAAGGTGGTATTGTCACGAGTTGAACCCTGGACTTGAACTTGTCGTCCAGAGAAATGATGCCGCCAGTCCATACATCTTGGGCCATGGCGGTTTGGCTCGCTGTGGGCTCGCTAAAGTCGACAAAATGCTCTATCGGGAGGGGAGCATCGCGCTCACCCAGAACCAGAGGCCACACGGGGGTCTCGTTGGTTTCGGGGAAGGTTGCAAACTCGGCCGCGAGGGACTTGTGGAATGCAACGCCGCTTAGTCCGTCGGCGAGAGCGTGATGTGCCATGAAGACAACATCCAACCTCACAGTCGGCGATTCCGCATCCTCGTCGGACTCGACGAGGTGGAAAAGAGCAGTCATCCGCCACGCCGGCCTCCCAACCGGCCAGAGCTGCGAATGCGCAGCCTGGAGCTTCTCGCACAGGATGACGTCGGCTTCGGTCTGCGTCGTCGGGGATTTCGAGGCGGTGTTTGAGCGCGAGCAGTCGATGAAGTCTACGACGTGCTCGCGATGAATGGTCCGGAATTGCTTGAACCCTGGGGTGCGGCCATCGGGGGCTTGGTCGGAGATGCCGTAGGAGAGTCCGGGGTGACGTCTGATGGTGGCTTGGAGGCTGCTTTCGAGGACATGTTGCAGACGGGTTTTGGATTGGGGGGATGGGGAAGAGGGGAGGGAGTAGATTCCTGTTACGCATGCTGATCGGTAGTGTCCGAGGGAGTGGCGGACTGAGTAGTATCTTCCTAGGAGGCCTTGAGGGAGTTAGTAGAGTGGTGGAGTTGGGGAGGAGAGGACACACCAAGAGTGACTGTGGGTGTATCTGCCATTGTGTAAGTTGTGTTTGACGAACGAGTATAGGTACTGAATGAGTAGGGGTTCTGAGAGCACAGTCGAGGTTGGTATATATTTCTGCAGAAGGGGTTCAAACGCTTGGAAAAGGCGCATATGAATACAGATGGGGAAACCCGCTAGTCATGCACGACGAGTCTGGTTCGGCCTGGTTTATTTTGGTCGAGATGCAATGAGTTGCACTCAGCTGAAGCAACACTATTTGCGATTTGATGTAGAACGCTTCTAAAGTGTCATGACCAGCACATCTCGTGTCCCAGGCGGGGTTTTGTCGAGGCTATGATGCACTCAACGGCGCCCTTCGTGTAAGTTGGTCCCATTTACGCCCTAGGGCGGCCTCATGCAGCTCTTGAACTAACGGGCTCTGGCTTATAGATACGGCAGGTAAGAAAAGGGACTGTGATGTTGAGATGAACGGAGATTAGGTCTTGTTGGATTATTAGAGCAGGTCCCTCAACTGTCGGCTGGTCTTTGATCGACGGATAGTCGTGATGTATGCCCTCTATACCAGCCACCTTCTCGCAGACTTATCAGCCCCTCTCAAGAACTCTGCTAGCCTCTTAGATACAAGCATTTAAATTAAGCAGTCTCAACATATCTTCAAACCCATCATAAATGCTAGGCCCTCGAAGCACTGCGTATCATGGTGCATGCATCACACTGCCAGGGAGATGGTTACTCTCCCCGTAGTCGCTGAATTCAAGAGCTACTTACACGCGGTCAAGACTCTAGCGACATGTGATTGAAATGATCAACGCTTGGGCATTAAGTCTCCCGACGGGAGTGTTTGGGTGGCTGCCCTGGCTGGCTGCGTGCACGTATTGGGGAAGCTTGAGAGAGTGTAAACTTGAGAAGTAGGTGATGGAGGCATTTATATCTAGAACTGTCTTTAATTGGCTCCCCATTCAAACTGAAACAATTCATCTTGGCGAGAAAACTGTCGGGATGCTCAGACTCTGTCGAGCATGCAAGCTAAGACACCAAGAATGCCATGATAATGCCCTTGATGCAAGGGAAGCATGCCCTCGACAAGCTTCAATTTGGGCGGGCTAGGGAGCCCCAGGGAATGGCCCTAATAGCTGGCGACATCCCCTAAGCTCGAAAAGGAGACGCTCCATCGCTCCATCGCTCCCTTCGATCCCGCCGTTCGAGCTAGGGAGGACCGGAATTTATTGCCCGTAGTCCGCAGGAGGCGGCGGATAAAGTCATTTTGCTTGCTTTTACTCGATAGGACTCATCAGCCCTTTTGGCCACAGAGATCAATTGAGACGAAATAATTCAGAACTGAGCCAAGACGCTTTACAGTCAAAAACAATTAACTTGCAGGTAGTATCCCCCCGGCGACGGCAACAACACGACACATTACGTGTTCCCGTGGGTCCAGGAGCGCGGGCAGCATTCGTAACGAGACACCTCCCAGCAGGGCACTTTAAGATGAACTTGTTCAGGGATGGAGAGAGCTTAGAGGTCCGAATGGATGGAGACGTACGTGTATTCACGGGATAAGAAAAGAAAAGAAAAACAAGAAAAAAAAAAACAAGAAGAGAAAAAAAGGGATCTCATCTCTGGTGAGTGAGACATATCGTGGAGTCGTCCATTCTTGCTCCCCTGGAAGGCTC
>JAMQMW010000065.1:0-25181 GCA_024115155.1 Thelonectria blattea
GGGGGGGGGTTTGGGAGGGGGATGCGGGATGTTGGGGTTAGGGTTGGGGAGGACATGATGGGGATGGGGTGTTGAGTTGTTAAAGTTTTTCTAGACGAGGTGACATTGAAGAAAATGAAATAAAAGTCTCGATCATGACGAGATGCCCATTGACTCATTTCAGGTCGTTGCTGACCGTCAATGGCCCATTTCGTTGAGCCCATGTCAAGCTGTAGGGTAAGCCGCTTCGCTTGAGATCTTGAAGTTCGGTGCCTGCCTGCCAGTGGAGCATCATCTCTTCAATGGACGCCCCTAGAAGATGCCATGATCCTCCGTCCAAGTGCACATCGTCGCTCAATTCCCGTGCATTTATGCACAACAAGTTGAGACAGTTGCTCCAGGCAGCGAGCAAGTTCCAGAAGCGCCTACCAAAGACCAACAGTCCCGTCACAAACCGAAATCCAGGTACAGTGTACTTATCTCCATCCTCATCAGCGCACTAACACCCGCTCGCACTAAAACGCCTCGGCCCCTCCAAAGCTGCCGGCTTCGATTGCTGCAACCGACAGAGGCTGTTTCCATCCATCTTGTGGTTGACTTACTTGGACTTTCACAACTCACTTTTCATTCTCTCATCCTCTAGTCCTCCCATTCTCTTACATCCGACCCAATCATCCAGTATTAGCAACTTGGACACGTCGTTATAGACACGGCCTGATTCCTCGTCATGACCTCCCTTCGGCCTCTGCGGGGCGGATGTCAATGCGGTCGCAATCGTTACATCATCGCCATTCCCCAAGAAAACAGCACCGAAGCCCAAGTGCTCTTCAACACCGACCCTGCACATCGTGAGTATCTCTTTCTGCCATTTACCTTCCAGAGGTCTCTGTAGCAGAACTGACTTGAATTGTCACCAGAGATCCCGCTGGGGACTCCACTGGCCGCCTACATTCGAGTGCCTCTCTCCTGGTACCACAGCACCACCTTTGCCTTCTTCCCCGACGAAACCCATAACCTCATTCGCCGAGTCTACACGCACCCCAGCCAAAGCCGATCGAAGCGAAACTTTTGCGGTTACTGCGGGACTCCGTTGTCATATTGGTGTGAGGATCCTCCGAGCGAGGCCGCCTACATCAACCTCACCCTGGGCAGCTTGCTTCGGGAGGACCTGCGCGACCTCGAGGATATGGGGTTAATTTTCGAAGAAGGCGATGAGAGAGCCCAGAGAGAGCCCAGCCAACCACCTAGCGAGGTGGTTGATAGGACCACGGCCATGCGACAATCGTTTGGCGTGCCGTGGTTCGACAGCATGGTTGAGGGCACCAGACTCGGGAGGATGCGGCGTAGTCAGGGAATTCAACAATCCCAAGGCGGACGGGTACGAGTCGACTGGGAGATTGTGGAATACTCGGACGACAATGGTGAGGGGGATGCAACTGGTGTAGAGATGGAGACCACTGGCCTTGGCAAGCGAAAGATGCAAGATAGAGACGACGCAGATGTTACCGCCTAGCCGAAGACGAGCAGTTGATGCCGTGATAGCTGATGTCATTGGTTGGTGGGTATCGAATGAGTGATGTTGCGCTCGAAGCGAGATATCTGGAATTGGGAGGATAAACAGCGTCCCGAGTACAGTATTTGCTGGGCCGGTGGTAGAAGTCTCGGCGTGTAGCTTCATCATTCATCGGGACCTCTGCTAGTGGTTAAGCAAATGAGCATCGAGACGTTAATAAATACCTGACTCGGGGTGAAGCTGACGAAATGAATGCAAAATTCAAGCCCTAGAATATAACACATATTTGCATTGGACAGTTCAAGAAAGCCGAAGCACAACACAAACCTCTTGTTCGGAAGGCATGGAAGCACCCTGGCGTTTCGGGCCTTGCAGCCAGCGCCAGAGCTGCTCTTCGGGAACGGCGGGGCATCTCCAGTCGGGCCGCCAGCCTGAGAGTGGATAAGTCATGCTATCCGTGTAAGTTGATAGGTTTCAACAAGAGAGGCCATCACCAGACGCCGTCTTGGAAGGCGTGAAAGTAGTCGATCAGGAGCTGCAAGGAGGAGAAGAAGACAGGTTTCAGGTGTAAACAAGGTCTAATGCATGGCCAAGCCTCGTCTTCGGCCCCGTCTTATTCTTGTAAGGTGAGTCTCGAGGGTGTATTCGTAGACAAGATAGACCGAAGTTCTGGCGAGAGCGGGTGTCATGGCGTCGGAGAGGCGGGCCGAAGAATGATGTCGGCCTAACGTTGTGGAATCGGATGACGATGCGTCGCGGAGATCGGGGAAGGGAGAGGAGTGGTTTTTGGGAAGGGAGAATGAAGTCCTTTGGGCTGTAATTTCTTGATTTCGCGGTCGATTTCATCGGCGGATTTGATGAAAATGTGAAAGGAAGAGACTTGAGAACACAGTTGAAGCGTCAAGTTTCCCCAGATGTGCTCCTGCTTGCTGCTTGAGAAGGTACGGAGCGGGGAAATGTGTCGCCCCACTTCAACCTCTCACTTACCTCCCTCCAGGTTATGTTCACTTCCAATTCCTCCATCGACAACTCACACATGCACAAGATGGTTAATCACCCCGGCACCCCGGTCGTTGACTGGCAGATGATTCCTCCTCGGCCACGACGGTCCGATCGACTTATTCTCCCAGATGCCGCCAAGCCTCGTTAAAACCAACAACAGCTGAGCCAATTGATACCACCCCCGGGACCGTCGAGGTATATAACGTGGCCATCAGGCCCGCATCTCCGAGAAATATTCTGTCTCTTGCTTCTACACGAGTTCAACTGTCCAAGTTCAAGGCGTACCCGCTTGAAATTATTTATTAACGATCCGTCCGTTGTTCCTTCTGTCTCAACAACTTCCTCGCCAACCCATTTCCACCCCAACGACATCTTTGGGCGAATACCTGACAGCTCCCTTCAAGAACAGAAACCTCAATTCGACTTGACCATGGCTACTCTTCCCAGCGATTTCAAGTGGGGGTTTGCTACGGCTTCGTGAGTTCTCTTTACCTCCTTGTTGAACCTCGTTAACCCTTGGTAGCTACCAAATCGAAGGAGCCATCGACAAGGATGGTCGTGCCCCTTCCATCTGGGACACCTTCTGTGCTGCCCCCAACAAGATTGCGGATGGAACCTCTGGAGTCACTGCTTGTGATTCTTACAACCGCACTGGCGAGGATATTGCTTTGCTAAAGTCGGTTAGCGCCCAGGCCTACAGATTCTCCCTCTCCTGGTCTCGCATCATTCCCAAGGGTGGTCGCAACGACCCCGTCAACCAGGCCGGCATTGACCACTACCGCAAGTTTGTCGATGACCTCCTCGAAGCCGGCATCACTCCCTTCATCACTCTTCTCCATTGGGACGTTCCCGATGAGCTCGATACTCGCTACGGTGGTCTTCTCAACCGGACCGAGTTCCCACTTGACTTTGAGAATTACGCCCGTGTGGTCTTCAAGGGCATCCCGCGCTGCAAGAACTGGATTACCTTCAACGAGCCGTGGTGCTCATCCATTCTGGGTTACAGCACCGGCACCCATGCACCCGGCCACACTTCAGACCGCTCCAAGTCTGCCGTTGGCGATTCTTCCCGAGAGCCCTGGATCGCTGGCCACAACCTCCTTGTTGCTCACGGCCGGGCCGTCAAAGCCTACCGCGATGACTTCAAAGAAGCCAACGGAGGAGAGATTGGCATTGTTCTCAACGGAGACGCCACGTATCCTTGGGACCCCAAGGACCCCAAGGATGTCGAAGCGGCCAACAGGAAGATCGAGTTTGCCATCTCTTGGTTTGCGGACCCCATCTACTTTGGCGAGTATCCCGCTTCCATGCAAGCTCAGCTCGGCGACCGTCTGCCCACCTTTACCGCGGAAGAGCGGGATTTGGTGAAGGGCTCCAACGACTTTTACGGCATGAACCACTACACTGCCAACTATGTTCGCCACGTCGACGGCGAGGCCCCAGAGTACGACTTCCTCGGCAACCTCGAGCTCAGCTTCGTCAACAAGCGCGGCGACTGCATCGGCCCCGAGACTCAGTCGACGTGGCTGCGCCCTTGCGCGACCGGCTTCCGAGACTTGCTCGTGTGGCTGTCCAAGCGGTACGGGTTCCCCAAGATGTACGTTACCGAAAACGGCACCAGCATCAAGGGCGAGAACGACATGCCCAGGGAGAAGATCCTCGAGGATGACTTCCGCCTTCAGTACTATGACGACTACGTCAAGGCCATGGCTCAGGCCTCGACCTTTGACGGTGTCGACGTCCACGGCTATTTTGCGTGGTCTCTGTTGGACAACTTTGAGTGGGCTGAGGGCTACGAGACGCGGTTCGGGACCACGTTTGTCGATTACGAGAACGGGCAGAAACGGTACCCCAAGAAGAGTGCGCACAGTCTTGCGCCTCTGTTCAAGAGTCTCATCAAGAAGGAATAGGCTTACACGGGTAGAACTGATGTGATGGGATATGGCAAAGAGCTAGTTCCCGTGGTTTCTTATATTCGTAGTGTTTGTGGCATTTTGTTGGGTTCTTTTTGACCTTGTCCAATTCATTACTTCTCTAGGTTATTGCACATTGCCAGTGGCTCTCTCTTTGTTACGGTCCTCTTCATTCCGAGACTCAGGGGGTGCATCCCTTTCCACCTCGACAACCTCTCCCGGGTTAGCCTCCTCCTCAGTCTCATGCTCGTCCCCCTTTCCCCCTCGCCTCATGTACCAGCGAAACACGTGCACCAGCAACTGAGCCATAAACACCTGCTCGATAGTGTACAGCAGCACCGGGATCTGGATGTAAGCCCTCATCAGGTCGTCGGACCGCGCCCACATGGCGCTCGCCAGGGGAATCCCCAAGCTCGTCGTCTTTGCCGCGCCGCAGAAGCACACGGCAATAGTCTGCTCCTTGGACATGCGGCGCGGGAGCAGCGCGCGCGGGAGGCAGCGGCCGACGCGAGACGATGCCACGGAGTCGACGAGGCGGGACGGCGGGCGCGCGGCGTAGAAGCATATGACTGTGAAGAACGTGTACAGCGCCACGTTCATGAAGACGAGGAAGAGGACGTTGCCGGTCGAGAGCTTGGTCAGCGCGCCGGTGGCGAAGGCGCCGGAGAAGGTTGTCCAGACGAGGAGGACGAGGCACAGCGTGGATACTTTTGCCAGCTTGAAGGCGTCGAGCACGCGCACGCAGGTGGTGCCCCAGCGCCAGCGGAGGGCTTGTCCGACGGCCAGGGGGAGGACGACGCTGAGGCCCAGCTGGCGAGCGACGTCGGCGTACATGCGGCCGAGGGAGTCTGGGCGGGCGGGACGCCAGGGTTCGAGGGATGGCTGAGAAGAAGGGAAGAGGCCGTAGATGAGGAGGGGGGAGAGGAATGCGCCGACGACGTTGCCGAGCACGACGGAGGTGATTGCTGCGGCTTCTTCGCCGCGGGAGGAGCGCGTCATGACGACGTTGGAGGCGATGGTGGTGGGGATGCAGGAGGTTACGAGGAGGCCGGTTATGATGGCGGGGGAGGGGGTTGGGGAGGGGGAGGTGAGGCAGCCGGAGGAGAGGGAGATGTGGATTATAGCTGGGGAGGTTGGTGATGTTAGTGATGTTAGTTGGTGATGCTTGGGGGAGTGTATGTGAAGGTATCATGAGGGTGAAGGGGGAAAGTTAGACTCACCCAGCATAATGGCCGGGATGACGGCAAAGCTGATCCCCTGGACGACAATGTGCAGTCGCCAGTTGGTGGCGTTCTTCTTCAGCTTGTCGGGTGCGAGTTGAAGGCCGCTGACGAAGAAGATGAAGGCTACGGCGCCGTAGAGGATGGTGTATTCGGAGCGGATGACGCCGCCGTGTCGGGCGACGGCTGTTTGGTCAGTTTTGTGAGTGGTGTTTGAAGGAGGGATGGAGAGATGGGGAGGAGGAGGGTGAGAGAGTTATGTGAGAGTGAGGGAGAGACAGTGAGGGTGAGAGGGTGGGTGGGTGTGAGTGAGTGTGAGAGTGAGAGGGAGTGAGAGACAGAGAGAGTGTCCAAGTAACTGAGAGACATACATGGAAAAAAGTACCCCAGGACACACGCGACCGCAAACCCGATAATGAGGTAGTTGGCGAGAATCAGACCCCCTACCTTCCTCGCCCAAACAACCACGACTGGCTTGGACGAAGGCGATTCACGATGCGAAGTCTCGGCGGTAGACATGGCAACAAGAGTCTCATTATCAAAAGTAGAATGAAGAAGACGAACAGAGAGGAAAGAAAACACACACACACACATAGAAAGAAGAAGAACTAATTCAATGTCCGATCGGCCATCTCCCGGCGGGGAAGCATTCGTCCGCCAGAGAAAGCCTTCCCTCTCGTCTGTTGGGGCCGGGCTATTACCGCCCTCGCCAACAACTCATGCCAAGGAGATAGAGTGGAGAGAAGGGCCATGTCGCCATCGACAAGGAACCTTACCTTGGCAAGATGAAGAGACAGAAAGAAGTCATCAGTCTGAAAAGTAGAATTACCATTTCTGGAGTCGACTAGGCCCTGCGGCTGTTAAAGTGACAAAAAGATATCCCTCCATTTCTTTCCCTCTCCTTTGTCCCTTCTTCTTTCCAACGCCCCCAAAAACCCGCGCGCCTTCTCTTTTTCTAGCAACGGCAAAAATACCCAAGACAGAACAAAAAAACCAATGTGCTTGCCAAGGCGCAAAGAGCTCGAAGAAAAGGGGAATGTGGCGGGAGAAGCAAAAACACAGGGGGAAACAAAACGCTCAACGAGAACCGAAAACGCCACGCAATGAGGGGATGGTATCAAGCGATGAAAAAAAGACCAGTGAAAAGGAAACAGCAGGGAAGAAACAAGTTCCCAAAGGAAGAAACTGAGAGCGAATCTCGAGTGTCAATGTGTTGTGAACTCGTCATGACGAGAGCTCTGTTCATAAAAGGAGCCGTCTCGTTGGTCGTGGAAGATTAAAAGGCTGTAGATGTCGGGATTAAAGGAGACCGACGAACAGGCGGTCCGTCCAGTCGCAAAGAAGGCGGGTGCATGAGATTATCGGGAGAACATTGGGAGCGGTTCCAGAGGCAACGTCACCCTCGAACCGCCCGCGTTTGTACTCGGCGCGGGCGCAATCTCTGGATCAGAGATTTGGATATCCAGCTATCATCAAGTCAGTCTCAGTTCCAGACGGACGAATCAGTCAGCTTACACTCATGTATCCGGTCCGTCGCAGAGGCACCAACTTCGGCGCCGAAGCTCCGTCCTCGGACCCAATCGTCTTCTCCATCTCCAGATTCCACTTCTCGATCCAGCGCTCCAGGTTGCTCAGCCGCGACTTGATGCCCGTCGCGCCGAGATCATCCCAGATCCACCCCGTCACGAGCCCCAAGACGTTGTCGACAATGTTCCGCCACGCGTACGGGTTGAAGGCGGGGATCAGCTCGCCGTTGAGCTTCTCAATCACCCGCCGGAACTCCTGCTCCGATAGTCCGGCCGAATCCAGGATTTCCGGATACAGGTTGGAAAACGTCGGCGCCAAGTCACCCTCCAACAACCAATCCCTCCGGATCCGGATGATGCGCGTGCTGGAGTACTCGGGCGAGTCCATGGGCACATGCGGGTTTAGGTGCGGGTAGCAAGGGTGCTGAGGACCCCATTCTCCAGCGGCGTCTGGCTCGACCTCCTCACCCATGATGGACGAATCCGTCGAAGACAGGGCGGATCCGATGCCATCTGCAGATATATTCGAGAGTCGAGGAGGGTCCATGATATCCAGCCCGCGTTCCAGGTCTTGGGAGAAGGACTCCCCCGGCAGATCCTGTGCAGTCATGACGGCCTTCCCCTTGCCCTTGTCGAGCTTCACAACAGGCTCAAAGATTTCGCTGTCCTGGTAGCGTCCCCTGCTGCTGGGCCCGGCCTCGGCGGAAGAGGTCGGAGACACCGGCTTGCGGACTCGCTTCTCGTCGTAGGAAGCGCGAACAGATCCGGGAAGGCTCACGCGGTGATCGCTGCTCCCTTGCCGATCCACCTGCAGGCTGGCACGCGTCGAAATGGAATGTCGCGTCTGTCGTTGTTCGGGGAGGGTGAGGAGCGGATAGTCGCTGGCGCCGGTCCCTACCGGATCGGCCTTGAGGTTCGAGTCGTCGAGCGTGGGGTGCTTGAGAGGAACGGACGGAGGAGGCGGCGTAGAAGGTCGTCGCTTGCGTCCAGTGTGCGGGCGGGGTGTCGAGTTTGTAGGATTCCAGAGACGTGCGGCGGAGAGGCGACGGACGCGACGCAGAGCGGGAGCGGCGGCACGAGGTCGAAAGGGGGAGAGCGGGGATACGTGATGGTGGTGATGGTGGCGGCCAGCAGACTGCGCGGCCGGGTGATGCTGGTTCAAGGCGGCGGGACGAGGCTTGACCGGGGCAGCCGCATCTACGGAGGCCGGTCGGGTCGAGGGGGGTGGCGCTCGGGAGGGTGGAGGATCCGTGGGAAACACGCTGTCGGCACGGCCGCCGGGACGACCGCGCTGGGAGAGTATGGCGACGGCTTCCTGGAGCGAGCAAGGCGGCTCGTGGAGGAGAGGCTAGCCGGTGACGCACGGAGCTGTGGTTGGCGGAGTGCAGAGGGCGAAGGAGGTGAGTTTCGAGTATGGGGAGCGGAAATGGCGGCGGTAGTGATGGCTGGACGGAAGGAGTCGGAGGGAACGGAGACAGGAGCGATGAGATATTCGATGTCGTGACGGTCGCAAAGGCGGCGGCAGAGTGTGTAGCTGTCGCTGTCACTCTCGCTATCGCTGTCGAGCACGAAAGTCGTTGGCAAGGAGAAGGAGACAAAACAAGACGACCCAGCGCCGGGCCGAAGGTGGCCGGTGCCAATGGACCAATGAGAACCCGGAATTAGGGGCGTGTCCGAAAACGGTTTAGCGGGTGAGGGGCTGCTGCTGGGTGCAGAGACCAGCATTCTCAAAGGGCGACGACAAAGTGACAGTCAGCAGCAGAAGAAGCGCTGAGATCAGTGAGACTGAGTGCTTCGACAAACGGCTGATGAGGCTCTTTGCTGGCGGTGTAAGTCTTCGAGGGAGGGAGAACTCGCGGGCGATGAATCGGTGCAAGGGCGGCTTGTCCGGGGACGTGACGTTGACTCGGGGAGTCGGGGGGGGGAGGACTGGATCAACCAACGTCGCCTTCTCGTTTGCTTTTCTTTTTCTTTCTTTCCTTTTCTCGAGTCGTGCGTATCCGGTGTCCCGAGGTCCTTTTTGACGTTTTTGTTTGCTTATCCCAAATTACCAATCTCTTACTCCGTATCCGTACGAAGCACAAGAAGCAGGAAGAGGACGGAAACGAAAGAGAAAAAAGGAAGATCAATCCCCCCAGAGAGAATGAATAGGAGAAGAGAGATGGTGAGACTTGCACGGATCCAGATCCGTGACAGGAGAAAAAAAAAACTGAGGCAGCCCTTATTCCAAAGGGAGGCGTCAAGGTCAGGAACTCGTGCGTGTCTTCATGAATCAGCCAGCCACCAAGAATCCGTCGGTCGTCTCAAGAAATTCCTAGGGGGGGGCAGCAGCCTCCTTTTTCACAAGAGGGCCATCCGCAGTATGAGCCCGGCAGTCGGTGACGTCTGCCCATGACTCGTCCTATCACGAAGGCCGCAAGCATTCTCCGGACTGGCCATATCCCTCCTCCTTCTCTCACTTCTCTTATTTTTTGCTTCTGCCCTCTCTCTCATTTTACCGTGCATCGATATTGCATGTTCGCGTAGGGATGCGAGCGTCTTGGTCGGGCGGTGAGGCCCTCGTTGTCTCATCCCTGTCTGTGCATGTCCCTGCATGAGGCGAGAAACTCTCCTTTTTCCGCCAGGCCCTTGTGTCATCAGATGAAAAAGGGCCCGAAAGCATCCATTCTCTCGTTGTTGCATTGCTGCCCCCGGAATATCAATCAGATTCTAAGACAGGGGCACGGCTTCGTCGTTGCAATTCCTCCGCCGCCCGACAACTGACACACCTGGAACCTGTCAAACCTCATTAGTCCGAGACACTGGGCTCATCTTAGCACCGCGGGCGGAATGAAAATCTTCAATGATGACCATAGACGAAGACGGCGCCCGTTGATGCCCGTTAATCCCTTGCATCAACCCGTCTTCATCTCCTCCGCAAGAACCCAACTTAGATCAGCCGCTTCCCCGTTGAATCTTGACGTCATCTTCAGAGAGAGCAATCGGAATCGTCCTTCATCTCGGCATTGTCGTCGCCAACAAGGGTCACCCTACAGCCCGAAAGCGGATTCCGTGCAGTCGAGAAAAAGAAAGAAAAGAAACAGAGACACGGCTCGGCAGAACATCAACCCAATATTGGCGGAGCAAAAGCCCGTGGTGGAAAATGGAAACATGCATGAATATTGGCTCCAGGTCTCAGCCTCGCAGAGTCATGTCGGGTCTTTGATCTGCTTCATGCCGTGTATTCAACTTCCAAGCCATCTTACTTCCACCTTGACCACGCCGAAAACGCCCACTCACCACCAACCGCTGATTTCGGTATGAGATGCAAGGTCACTCTTTCCTTACACAAGTTCACACTTGCCTTGGTTTGTTTTACAGGTCTCATTGGCTCCTTCCTCGTTGGATTGCCCGTGACTTCAGTTGTCATGACCTGCCGTAACTTGCCGGTCGCTCTGAACCAAGATTCCAGCGCGTAATTACCAGCGAATAAGTGTTTGAACCCGTGAAACCCCGACAACTCCCAAATCAGCAAGACACGCAAGTATACGAATGCACTCCATATCTTCACATCCCCAAATCACCACACCAATCCCTTTCGCATGCAAACCCCCCGACGCATGCAAGTCAGATCGGCACTTGGACGGGCCGTGACGTCGCCCGTCTCTTGCTGCTGCCAATCATGGTCCAATCGTTACTTCTCCAACTTCAGACTTTTTTTTTTTACCCCTCCCTCTCTCCATCTCACTCTCCATCTCACTCTCCCCGGATCAGCTCAGATCAGCTCTCCCTCTCACATTCCACACGCATCGCCCCCCTCCCTTCCCGTTCTTCCCGCAAACACGTCGCGTGACTTGTACATTTTTGGGGGGAGGGGAGCTCCCTACATCCTTACGCGCCGCCCGTCGCCCGCCCTGCAGAGCGACTTCTCGCCCCTTCAAAACCCTTCTTGTTGTCCCTTGTTTCGGTGAAGAGGTGACGTGACATTGCGGCCCAACCCTCCGAAATCTCTCCCGGCTTGCTTTTTTTTTTTTCCCGCCATGGACGATCTTCCGACCGCCCCGGCCACGCTCCGGCACCGACCCGCCGTGAGCTCCGGCGTCGCCTTCGGCCCACCCCCGGCCTCGTTGCGCCGCGCGTCCACGGCGTCGGCCGTCGTTGATGACGCTCGCCGTTCTTCGCGTGCATCATCCTCTCACATGTTTGGCGCCAACGGGCCCTTCTCGCCCACAGACGCCTCGTCGTCGCCGTCGCTCGAGGGCCCTCCGCGACGCAGCTCCAACTTCTCCGAGATCAGTTTGAACGAAGCTCGCGACATTCTGAATCCCCAGCCCATCGACCGCGGCTTGACTGCTACCGACGAGGAGTCTTCGTCCCTGGCGTCCCTATCGCTGGCCTTTGCCATCCTCCCCGCCTTGGCCGGTGTCATGTTTACGAATGGCAGTGCCGTCGTCACAGACATCATGCTCCTGGGACTCGCTGGTGTGTTCCTGCACTGGTCCGTGACACAGCCGTGGTGAGTTGGATGAACACATGCCGCCGTCTATTTTGGCCCTCGCGTGGGCAGATCTTAACATCCATCGCTTATAGGGTGTGGTACCACTCCGCACAAGAGGTGCGCGTTCACCACGAAGACTGCCTGGACATTGCCATCGAGGACGACAGCGACGTCGACTCTGCCACACCAGCCCCTATGCACCGTTCTCCTCTGGGCAATGTCCCCGAAGAGGAAGAGGCTTTGCCCGAGTCTGAGCTCGAAGGCAAACTGGATCGCTCTCGGCCTTCGGCGCGCCAACAAGCCGCCCTGGCCGAGCTCTACGCATACGAGATCATGGCCCTCCTCTCCTGCTTTTTGCTTCCTCTGATGGGTGCCTACCTCCTGCACACCATACGGTCGCAGCTCAGCCGCCCGTCCGAGGGTCTCGTTTCCAACTATAACTTGACCATCTTCCTGCTCGCCTCTGAGCTCCGCGTCTTCTCGCACATGATCAAGCTGGTGCAGTCCCGGACTCTCCATTTGCAACGCGTGGTGCGGGAGAATCCTGATGGATCCAGGACAACGCATAGTGCAGAGCAGATGGAGGCGGTCCTCGCCCGCCTCCAACGTCTCGAGGTACGTCTCGCCGAGGGCAGTCCTGCCGTGCAAGGAGGCAAGCAGGAATCTGGCAGGTCGGCGCAGGACGCTGCCGTCGCCCGAGATGTTCGAAATTCCATCCAGCCCGACCTCGATGCCCTCAACAGAGCGGTGCGTCGATACGAGAAGAAGGCAACACTACTCCAGTTTCAGACCGAATCGCGATTCGCTGGCATGGATGCCAGGCTCGACGACGCCATCGCACTGGCGGCTAGTGCTGCAAAGAATAGTGCGACACACACCAGCGTGTTCGGATGGGTCATTGACTCCCTCACCGCCATGATCCGGCTGCCTTTCAAGGCTCTCCTGCAGATTCTGTTGCTTCCACTCAGCACCCTCCTGGCACTAACCAGCAAGGACAAGAAGAAGGGCGCACCAACCAAGATGTCGCGCAGCTCCCGGAGCGGTGGGAAGGCTGGCATGCAAGCAAGATACAGTGGGGATCGGGTGCCGACCAGAGTTTCGAAGAGATAGTTGATGTTGTGGCATTCGAATCATCTGTACACAAGATGAGACGAATATCCCTGTGATACCGTGTGTACTATTATCCCTCGAGTTGGTGGCTTCGCTGCCAACCCAGGAAGTTGGTTGGGTGGAAGAAGGGACGGCACCCGTGGTTCGGTCCGGCTCACCTTGTTAGTAATAGCGAGTTAATAATGGCGAGTTCTCTGTTGGATAAGTTTCACTCTTGGGACGTGGACTCGGGCTCGTCTCGTAGCATCTTCAGCCCTTGTGTGTCATGACGGTCCGCGTGGCTATAATTATCGAACCTGTTGGCTTTGTGTCTCAGACAACATGCTGCGCACCAAACTCTCCAAACTTTGGATCGAAACGCCGGCCGAGACGCGGATCCATCTGCACGGAGCGGGACGGGCGTCGGGTTGAGCAAGACTGGACGGTTTGCATGAAGCATTTCCCTGTCTCAGGCCAATTCTGGCGTCGGATCTTACCAACCCACGCCAACTCAGCCTGCCGCACGGCACAACCGCTAGTGACGGCCAAAACCCCAGCCTCGATTGTTTCGAATCGACCACCTGGGACTAGCCGGACGCTTCGTTGGAACTGGGACTTTGTGAGAGCCTGTCGAGCTGCGAGGGTGGGGAGATGCAGAGGCGAGAGGCGAGAGGCATTCCGCGTCCGTCTCGACCGCGAGCGGAAGCCATTTCAGTCCACGGCTGGCGCGTTGCCACGAAGTCGGGATGGAGCGGCCAAGGCCAGGGACCAAGGGAGCTGAATCCAAGGACCCTTGTCTGAGTGAAGTCATGTTTACGCACGTGGTCCGAAAGGGATCTTGTTTCGTGATTTTCCTCGCGCGAGTCGAGACGAAGGATCTCGCAAACACAATGTTGTGGCCGCAGCAAGTCCCGGAGCTTCGGAGAAGGATAAGGCACGAATTGTGTAGTACTACTAGCACGTCGTGACGGGTTCTGGGTGTAATGACGATGGTATGACGGGCAGCAAACTTGGTACGCTGTCTTGCAGCTTCGTATGAGCACGGAGTACTGCCGTACCACGCACATGCTGCGGAAGTCCTGATGTGATCTCGGATTGTTTTACCCCAAGGCCGGGAGGACCCAGAGGGACGAATTGAACCTTGGGAAGCAACGGCGATCCGTCATGATCCTCCAGAACCCCCCACTCCTTTCTCACGTCTTGCATTCGCGTGCGGTGAGCACCGGACACTGCGGACAGCGCAGTGCAGCCCAAGGCCGGGCCCTTGTCCGTACCGTTGTCGGCATATGCGTGCAGCAGGTGGCTAAGCTGAGGGAGGAGCGGCAGCGAGCGTCAGCGTCAGATATCATCAATCCCTTTTCACTCTCCAGGTTCATGCGCCGGGGCGAAGCTGGACAGGGCTGGCTGGTTTGTGTGCATAACAGTATCATGTATGTATGCACGTGCAAGAGAGTGATTGAATGAGGGGCGTCGTTTTAGCACCGGCCTTGGCACCTCAATGTGCACATGTGCGTTGCTTAGGTGTGCTGCTGCATTTGCTGCGCATCCGTCGTCAGTCAAGACTCAAAAAGCTCGACTTTCTGATTGACCAGGGGCAGCGCGTCTTTTTTTTTCTTGGTTTGGGACTAATGATCTTCCCGTGGCGAGATAGGCGAGTGGAAACATTGGAAGCATGGAATTGCGATGGCACTAAAAAAGGAGTGAGGGTGAGATTTGATCAGTGTGATGAAGTGCCTTGAAAGAGGAAACATGAGCGATCAGCGAGTGGGAGTGAGCACTGATGAGAGCGGGTGGACCACAAAGCGCAGTGGAGGCAGGAACTGGGGGAGCTCTGCGACTGCCTGTGGAATGAATCCACGAGAAACACTCGTTGGCTCCTTCCAGCTTCCATCCCCAAAAAGACGCGTCTGTTGGCCCCAAACGGGAATGGGTGGGTCTTTTAATCTCAGACGCGTCGGTGAGGCTGCGTTGGCGGTCGAGGAGTGCAAGGCCCCAGAAGCTAAAAAATCTCTGTGGTGCCTTTGAGGGTGTGCATCGGCCATGTAGCCTCCCGTACCTTTTCTCTCTGGAGCGGAGCACTCGCTGATGAGAGACGTCCAACGTGAACCGTGGAGCCATGATTTGGAGCATCGACTCGGGAGAGGAGACGACTGGAAGATGATTTGGCCCCCCCGTCGCGTCCCGGGGATCCCAGCCTTGGCCGCCAGACAAAGAGAAACTGAGCAGACACGGCCAATAATGGACGCCTCGGCCCTCAGTCGCAGTCCCTGCGTGTCGCCGGCGCGGGGCAAGCTGTTTAATGAGTTGGCTAGGGCGCCATGTGGACGGAACGGAGCCTTGCGAACATCTTGGTGCTTCGGCTGCGATGCGTAGCGAATGCCAATGGTGAATGGCGAATGGGTGGTTGCAGTTCCTGGCTGATAAATCCAGCCTAGCTGCCTCGGAGGTAGCGTAGCCTCCCACCCGTCAGACATCAGATGGAAGGAAAAAAAAAAGAATTCGTTAGCCCAGCGTCCGGCAGCGAATCCCGTCCCTCGCCTCAGACCATGTCGTTGTTGTCCCGTCCGTACCTGAATGACATGGACATGGACCGCATGGCACGACCTGGGTCGTCTTGAGGAGGCATCCGGGGCGAGGCATTTGCTGGTCCCCGGAGGCGGTGATAGGGGAAACGGGATGCCGTGTTCGCTCACATGGAAAAATGGCCAGAGCCGGGAAACCAGAAAACGGTGAGAGTCTTTGAAGGGACCGACCCCAAGGTTCGAGTTGCTCCGTGGGCAGTGATGAGCACGCGGAGAAGAAGAAAAGGACAAAAAGAAAAAAAAAAGCCAAAAAAAAAAAAGAGTGGAGCTCTAGGCTGGCTCGCTGGCCGAGTGGATGTGGCGGTTCTCGGAGAGGGAGATGGATTGGATTACGGAGTGCATTGTTGGACGCAGCTACCAAGCGAGGGTCTGGAAGGGCGCCTGTAGGCCGGGCTGCACTTGTACGGAACAAGTATGCACGAAGCAATTCGTACAACTAATATGTGGCTGGGAAATACGAAATATGGGCAAAACGGGATGCAGTCATGGCAATGGTTTCGGGGCGGGCATGACGGGCGATTGCAGATGGACAACTGAGATGGAGTCGATGGGGGCAGACTCGCAGACGGCAGCATGCAACTAAGCAATAAGCAAACAATAAGATGACGGAGCGGACTCTTTCTTGCCAACAGACACACGGCACAGGAGGGCGATGAAGAAGCGGACTGGCTGCGGACCGCGGACCTTGCTCGGGACGGACAACTCAATTCAGCTCGACGCAAAGACGCCTCTCGAGGCAGAAAAGAGACAGGCAGCTTTTTTTCTTGGCCTTTTGTTGGGCTGAGCCAATCTCAGCAACCATCGGCCCAGCTTCTCATCATCAGACCAGACGTCAGAGGGGCAGGGGGAGATTGGAGGGAACAGTTCAAGACGCAGCTTGATTTGGGAAAGAGCGAAAAAAGGAAAAAGGCCAATCTAAGTTAATACGTACAAAGGAATTTAATCAACAAGACGATCCCCGAGCGCAGGCACGTCCATCCTTTCATTCGAGGAAGGAGCACAGCGGACGAAGAAAATATGGCCGTGATTCATCAATCACATTGGATCACTCCATGCCGCCTAGGACAGGGGGCGGGAACGGCTCATCAATCAGTCAGGTCACTCGTCACTTTCGCTCGGGTCTCCCAATGATCTTGGGAACCCTTGGAGGGGGGAAGGGGGGGAAATAGGTAGAGAGGGGAACCCCCCTTCTGGTGCGTGACTCCCATGATCAGAGAAGACAAGAAGAAAAATTAAAATGTGACGGGTATTAAAATTAGATACTATATACTTTGGTGGGTTGTTTGGTTTCCTTCCAAGGGGAGGCTTCTGAGAATAGAACACGATACCCTACCCAGGCCGTTGTTTGCAGAGCGGGCGAGCAGCCGTAGATCGGATGAGATGACGCTGGCTCGACGACGACGGCTGGTTGGATGCCTCTGTCGAACCGGAAATCTTGTCATCATCGGCACCCGGCTTTTTCGAGTGCAGAGTACAGCGCATGTAGATCCGTACACAAACATTCAGCTGGAATGCACGGCGAAAGGCGGTCGAGGAGCGGCGGGATGGACGGGACTGCAACAACAACAACAAACAACAACCGGTGTGCCTGTTTCGCCTCACAACAGGCCGTACGGCGTCGAATTGACCTATCGCCATGGTCCGTGGCGACGCAGTCGAACCTCTTATGCCTCGCCCAGCTATACCTACTGGATAGACTTATCCACAATCACACTGACACTGCCGGTCAGAGTCGACCTAGCGGGCTACGTGTGTCAACCACATCGGCTGGGCACATCGCTCTCACGGCCGGAACGTTCCCATGGAACCATGGTGTCCAGCACAAGGTGGCTCGCAGAAACTGGCTGGGCCCTGCGCTGGGATCATCAGAGCTGGCCTGCCTATCCCCACTGGCAAAGTAACCCTGCCAGCAAGCCGCTCATCAATCACGTCGTGGGCTGGTGGTGGTGACCTTGCGAGAAGCCTGGAAGAGAAGCTGTCGACTTGTCAACAAGCCATGTTCGTCCGGCCATCGCTGGGGGTGACGAGGGAGGAGGCGCAAGGGTGTGCGTGTACAAGCTTGTGCAAGAGAAGTGAAAAATTCTCTCTCCTTTCCTCAGCCTCCTCTCGAGACGACGTCTTGGTTCGCTGTCCAGGCTCTGGAGGTTTCGCCAGTGTGCCGCCTTTCGGTGCCATGGAAAATACCCCTGCCCGTCAGCCGCTCAGCCAACAGCCCCTTGTCGCAGAGAGCCCTGTCCGAGGCGGAAGAGAGAAGAAGACCGTCAGGCGTAGCTCCCGCCTCAGAGTCTCATTCGGCTGGGGGGGACTAGCTGGAAAAAAAAAGAGGAAAAAATAGAAAAATGGAAAAAAATCTCAGATTCGTTGGCGGCCACACACTCACATACGTGCAGCAGCGCGGTGGCCGTGCCGTCGCCGTGTTTTCAGCTCTCATGTTTGGCCAATTGCGGCATCTTGGTCATGAATGTCATGTCCATTGGTCGGATGTCTGCCGTCCGTAAGCCGGCAGAGGCAGTGGAAAGGAGCAGCGAAACGAAGGTATCTCCAAGTACCGCTCGACAGGTACATGCGGGCTGCCATTGGCCAGAGGTTGAATGAGGAAGGGGGGGTGGGCGAGCGAGTGGGTGTGGGAAGGCGCGAGTGGGCTTGAGTGGACGCGAGTGGGTGTGCACCCTCTTTGCACTCTCTCTGCACCTCTTTGCAAGTGTGGGCGGTGGGTGCAAGAGAGGTGGGTGTCTCTTTCCCGATCTCCACCCGCGTGTGCCTTGTGGGGAGCTCTCGTCCCCAAAGGGGAAAGCGGATCCCACTCCTCAGGACGCTCCTCACGACCTCAACCCTTCCATCAACCTCAGGCCTCAGGGTGCCGGGATAAGCCTCCCTAGTGGCTCCGGCCGGCCCGCGTCTAAGTCGTCCTCTCTCTCCATCACCACCGCACCGCACCGCGCGCCGCTCTGCTGTCATTGGGAGATGAGCCCAGCCAGAGAAAACGCACCTCCAGGCCCGCGCCATGTGTCGTCGCCCACTCATCCGCGGATGCGGCACCAGCCAGGGTGCTCCCCGTCGTCTCCGCGTCCCCATCATCGGCCTCGTCGGTGGCCTGGACTGGACTGGGATCATGGGCCAGGTCCCAGGCCTCAGGCTCAGGCACAGGCACTTCCAACCGCCAGCACCAGATCTGTCTTGCCAAAGCTAAAATAACCATGGTTGCACTCTCGGCACACGATGCCACTCCCTCTGCTGCCCCCCCTCTTCCTCCTCTGACTTCCTTCTTCTAGCCCGCCTCTCCTCCATCCTCGTCACTCACCCCTCGACTCGACTCGGTTTGCCTTCGACAAGTCTTTCGTTCGTTCCACAAACGTATCCCGCGCTGTGCTGCCGATCGTCGTCTCTCCTGAGTCTCACTACCCCCAGACGAGGCTGCAACTATATCCTCCCCCTGTCCCGCCGTCTCTTCTTCTCTCCCGCTTCACCCCACCATTGATCGGGCTGAAGCCTTTTCCGCCAGTCGTGACATTTGAAAGACAGGGCAGCTTGCTAGTCTTGCTTCTTCGAGTCCCCGCCAGACCAGCCTCTCATCTGCTTTGCTTTGCCAGAACCTTTCCTTTCCATCTTCTCTCTCTTCTGTGGCTATTGCACTCGACGATGCTCCCTGGACCCGCGCATTCTGTCGCGAGGAGCTTTTAATACCTGAAATCTTACGAACTACGCGCCCGATCCAGTACTTCTTTCACTCGTCATCGCGGAGACACACTTACCGATACGCAACAAGACCATGTTCCCTCGATGGAATCGACTATGGGCTCTGCTCTGCCTATTCTTGGCCATTCAGCTTGCCACAGCCCAGAGCTTTCGATTAGTTGTTCGGGATGACCAGTCTTCGGAAACCGCCGTCCAGTCCGATTCCGAGTCCAAGACGGCAACACGACAGAGTGACGCCACCAAGACGGTTGACTCTGAGAAGTCCACTGACACCGCCGAGTCGGATAACACGTCTGACACGTCGGCCTCTGCGACCTCGACCAAGACCAAGGCTACCAAGAGCGTGCAATCGACTGCCAGCTCGACAGTCATTTCGAGCAATGGAGACCTCGACAACTCGACTTTTGTCAATGGTATGGTTATAGACCTGCCACACACGCGCCCATTTGGCTAACGCGTTATAGTCACGATTGCTGCTGGACAACTCCCTCTTGAACCGAAACTTACACCAGGATGGGGTGTCGCCGGTGTCATCATGATGGGCACAGGCGTTGCCCACTGCCTCATCGGCATCAAGAACCAGTGGATTCATACCTTCTTCTCGACTGCCTTTGTTGGGTCCCTGGGTGTTACAGTCTTGATCGTCTACGTGATGAGCGTTCCGGTTACAAACGCCATCCAAGGTGGTTATGTCGTTGCTGCTGTCATCTCTGGCTGTGGCCTCGGCGCTGCCTCGTTGTTCTTTAGAGAGCTTCTTGAGATTTTGGGATGTGCATTGGGCGGCTTCTGTGTGAGCATGTGGTTGCTGTGTCTCAAGTCGGGCAGTTTACTTGATGCTGTCGTGTCCAGAGCCATCTTCATTGCTTGCTTCACTCTCGCAGGCTTCGGTTTCTACTTCAGCCGGTATACTCGCGACTGGGCACTCATCGTCATGATTGCCTTCTCCGGCGCCACCGTTACCGTCTTGGGCATCGATTGCTTCAGCCGAGCCGGTCTCAAGGAATTCTGGGCCTGGATCTGGAAGCTCAACAACGACCTGTTCCCCCTCGGCGCCACCACATACCCCGTCACAAAGGGCATTCGAGTCGAGACCGCAGCAACCATCATCTTCTTCTTGATTGGCGTTATTTCGCAAGTGAAGCTGTGGAAGATTGTTCGGGAGCAACGCGAGAAGAGGGCACAGGAGCTTGTTGAGGGTCAACGCAATCTCGCCGAAGAGGAGGCCAATGTTGGCCGCAACATCGAAGAGATGAACGCTCGTGAGCGACGCCAATGGGAGAGGGTTTATGGTAACGGTGAAGTCGCCAGCTCGGTCGACTCCCCCTCATCGGAGAGTGGTGACGTGAACGAGAAGAGGACCCGAGTTAGCCACACGGATTCATCACAGCGCCAATCCGCATCAGTCGTTGAGGTTATCGAACTGAACGACATGGAGCCGGAGCAAAGGCCTGCTGCCGCAAATCTGATGGCCAACGAGGACAACAAGGAAGGCGTTGTGATGGTACGAGTCGCCGAGGATGACATTCCCCAGTCGCCCTACGGCCGAGACATGAACGACAAGGCGACAGTGGCTGCTTCCGACGACCAAACTTCCACCTTTGTCGGTGGCGACGATGACCGACGCTTGTCTTCGAAGCCGCGGGCTTCTCAATCCACTGCTCCCGAAGTTGTGCCGCTGCCCTTCGTTATCCCTCCTGGCGACGACGACGACGACGATGACGATGAAGATAACGAAAAGCGCAAGCCTCGTTCTGAAGGTGACCGATCATCGGTTGCCACCTTCGCCGACGATGAACCAGCGACTCCTGGGCTTCGTACCTCGTTCGCCAAGCGCCTCTCGCATTTGTCGCACGGATCTGCAGAAATGCTCCGAAACATGTCGCACCGAACGAGCCGCGTTCTGAGCGATGCTGCCAAGGAAGACGGCGAAAGCACCGAAGAGTTGGTCATCCCCGTCATGACTCGACCTCGTGATGACGATGGGTCTATGGCCGCGACCATTGACGACGAGAGCCTGAGCGTCGGCAACCATTACTCGGTGGCTCTTTCAGAGTCGGCGAAGCCTATCGAGATCACTGCCGAGCTGTCGGATCGGGGCATGCTGAGCCCTACTATCAACCAGCAGGGCAAGTTCTTTGAGACCGATAACAAGAGCGTCGCCAGCCGAAGCCGCCAAGATGCCACCGACGAGCAGCCGGCGGAAGGTCTCGAGAAGACCAAGTCGGTCAACTCGGCCGCCACGTCGTCTCGCGTTAGCCTGACCAAGGATCGCCTGCCGAGATCCATGTCCCGAGTTGCCATGTCGTACCGCACGAACGAGTGGGCCAAGCATCTCAGCCAAGCAGAGACACCCGAGCCCGATGAGCTGCAGATCTTCGTGCCCAAGGCCCGGGAGAAGTCTCGGGAAGTGGCTGCGCCTGTGGTCGTTGAAGACCTGAAGAAGACTGCCGACGAGGGACTATCGCCGACCATGGGCCGATCCGACTCTCGAACCTCAATACTGTCATATGCTGCCTCTGCCCGCGGCTCGAAGCAGCATGTGCCGGCTGCTCTCGCCATCCTCAACGGTGATGGCCAGACGCGCAGCCCTGGTACCACACCGACTGGAGCGACCATGCCTCGGACGTCGTCGACGAGCATGATGCGACGAACCTCAGGAGGAGGCCCCATCGCCCCAATTGCCGAAGAGCAAGCTGCTGCTGCGCAGCCCCAGCCCGCTCTTGCCGAGGTTGACGAGCTTCGAGAGCAGTCGTTGAGTCCTCCTCAAGCCGGCGACGTCAGCCGCTCTCCGACACCTGGTCTCATCTCGTACTCGAGCCCACAGACGCTCATTGGTCAACGCGAGATGTTCCTCCGAAACAAGTCTCAGGGTAACTTGCTTGCGAGCCCCTCTGATTTGAACCTTCATCGAACCTCGAGCGACGCGGGTTCATTGCACAACTACGCCATGTACGCAGCGGGCGTTGGTGCGGATGCAGACGATTTGCCCCTGAGCCAACGCAAGCAACTCATGCGCCAGAACAGCTTGAACCCGAACGCTTCCACCCAATCCCTCGCGCGACTTAGCGGTGGTCACGAGTCGCCCAACGATGCCCCCTTTGACTCTCACCAGCCCCAGCGAGTCTCGAGCATTCCCACTCCTGCTGCACGCGAAGCGGCACTGGCCAACTTCCGAACGGCCGTCGCCCACGACCTTCGCTCGGGCACCCCCGTGGTGAACAACACGGGACGCGAGACGCCGTTTGCGCCCATGTCGCTGCTTGGCGGCAGGGAGGCTGAGGTGCAGCGAAACATTGAGATGGGACGCAACATCCTCATGGGCCAGAAGGAGGCCGAGGCACAACGCCGCGAGAGAGAGCAACGACAGAAGGAATGGAACGACCGCGCCTTTGACGAGCGCATGAGGAGCGGCGACCTCCTCGAGGCACACCGAGAGGCCATGCGCAAGATGCAGAAGCACGCCAAGGATCGATAAATCGGCCCTGTCACGGACACTCGAACCGACGAGACACCACTACCTTTCTCACCTTTTTTACTTTTTATTTCGCACATTCGTTTTGACCACAACATCTATGATACCAGGGGTTTTCAGGCTTTGACTTTTACTATTTGGACATTGCGGCCAGGGAAGGGACATTTAAAAGGAAGTGTAATTGGGTCACAACGGACTTTGGCATACAGGTATATATAGAGCGATCGCGCGAGGCTGCGCATCACGGGCGTTGACGGGATCTGTTTGGAGGGAGTAATTCTAATGCTCTCTGGGCTTCCCGGTGGCCGCTCTCACCGGAAGGACATTCATGAGTAGTTGACGACTAAAAATTATATATCTAAAAATTAAATGGAAGGATTAATATCAAATGGCTGTGTCTTGGACTGTTGTGTGTGAATGGATGGATGAAAGTAAATAGGCTAATTCGACTAGAAGTAAACATGCTTTGACGCCCACGCCTTCGCTTGCAGGAAGATGACGCTTGCTTGAAAACGACTGGAAATCAAGAAGAACAAGGAAGACAAGCATGACAAGACTCGAAAAGACTCTTCAACCTCTCAACCGGCCCAGCCGTAATGTTGACGCCTCTAGCGCTCGTGGGACTGACGAGTGACTTCTGTCTCGACGGTAACTCGGCCAGCGCGGCCACCAGACGAAGGATGAAGCGAGTCGGGCGAGCCGCGGCCGATGATGGGGTCTTCATCGTCGTCGCCGTCGCACCACACGCGGGTTTGGACGCGGGGCGGGAGCGCGGGGATGTCCCAGTTGCTGGCGACGGGGGGGACGGACGTCAGGGGCAGGTCGGGGGGAGTGGCAGCGGCGGCGGGTTTCTTTTTGAAGATGGAGGGGAGGAGACCGAGGGGGATGCTGAAGTTGATGTGGGTGCGGTAGAGGAAGGGGTTACGATCTGGGAGCTGGGTTGGGATGTCGGTGGCGGGGTGGTGGTGGTTGAGGTTGTAAGTCGATGCTGGGGCGGATCTGGTGGTGGGAGGGTGGCCTTGTTCCATGTCGATGGGGGTGGGAGCTCGGGAGATGTCTCTGAGTGAAGTGCTCAGGGGGTTGGCCTGGCGTTTGGACAAGAAGGTGTATATCTTTTGGGTAGCCCTGTTCAAGGTTAGCATGGTGATAAGGGGCGAAGAGAGGAGATACTTACGAGCTTGTGGAAGTGGTGTTGGTGGTAGTCGTGGTATTAGTCGTTCTGGAACTCACGGTGCTGCTGTTGCCGTAGGCCTCGCGATCCGGATCGTACTCTTGATGAAGCACGGGGAAAACTCGTCCCAGGCCACACCAGAGAAGTGCGCGGCGGTAGTCGTTCATAGCCGCCTTTGTCATGCCGAAGAAGACGAAAACGGGGATGGACGAGGCGATGGCGATGTAGGCGTTGTTGAGGAAACTGAAGTCCTGGGCGCCCGACGGCAGGTAGACGATGGTGTCCCAGGGAAAGGGGAAGACGTGGTCGTGGATGAGGGCGTAGTCAAAGGGCAGCAGGGGCGAGGCCTGGCGCACGTTGAGGACGGCGAGGGTGATGACGATGGGGAGGAAGGGCACCAGGATGGAGAGAACCATGAGGTAGAGACGGCGTTTTGCCCGCTGAGCTCGCAGGTGGGCGGCGCGGTTGGTCGAGAGGGCGGTGCGGGTTGTGTGGGCTACTTGGCGGAAGCGTATGAAGACGAGGACTGGGTTGGCCGTGTTAGTGAACGAGGCGGACGAGACATATCCATAGATATATCGAGGCCTGGGGGACTTACCGGCGTAGCCCGCGGTGATGACGGAGATGAAGACGGGGGCGGCGCCGAAGAAGAAGATGTACGGCCAGGACGGCCAGCCCGACCAGGCACATCCGACCAGAGTAGCTACGACGAAGCGCTGCGAGGTCAAAGGCCACACCCAGGCCATCTGGATCAGGGGCAAGGGGAACATGATCAAGGCCTGCACCAAGTTCCGACGACGACGTTCCCGGCCAGAGAGCGGGTTGGCACGCAAGAGACCGACCTGCTGGGCGAGGTTGCGCATGATGGCGAGAAGACAGGTGACGTACAGCGAGACGGTGAGGTTGTGGATGTAGGGATTCACGTCGCAGAGTCCGTAGCCGGGCCACCAGTTGTCCGTGTCGTCGTTGCGCCAGATGAGGGCGTTGACGATGTTCTTGGCGTTGACGAACATCATGTTTCCAATGAAGACGACGGCCGAGAACTCGCCGCCGTGGTAGAGGTGCTTGAGGGGCACCACGCAGGCAAGGTTGGCCACGATGCTGAGGACCACGCGCATGATGAGGTTGATGCGGAGGGACGCCGGGTCGCCGGCTTCGGCGCCGGGGAGGACCACGATGAGGGAGTCGTCGTCCCGGACGAACAGAGACGCTGTGGGAGAAGCCATTGGGCCTGTTTCCCCTTGTGTGTTGATTTGCTTCTGAGGCTGATGGAGATAGTCTGTGCCGAGCGGAAGATGGTGGCGTCTTGGCTGAGTGAGAAGCTGGGTGGTGCTTGGCGAGCTGAGACGGCTATGCCTTTTTCAATAAGCAGTTGCCTCTTTGTGAGATGTAACGGACTAAAGCGGAAGACGACAGGACTCAGTGTTACTTTATAGAGTCGACGGAAGACCGAAAGAAGTAGGATGGCAACCTCCAAGGGGTCCAGAACCTCAAGGCTGGACCCCGATCAGGACGGAAAGCAAGCTCCATCGGGGGGGGGG
>JAMQMW010000641.1:0-79222 GCA_024115155.1 Thelonectria blattea
TCCCTTTTCTATGCTAAAATTGCAGTGAAATCCCTTGCACATTTGTGACATTAGACTCTGCCATCGTTATACTATCCGGTGAGACTCCCTCGTGACCCGACCCGACGAAGACGGTAGGGCCCGACTGATAATGGAAATGAGTCCTGACCGACTTGAGCCCACGGATCGAGCCGAAGACGAGGAGCCCGTGGCAGGCGTCCCCCGACGGGACCGCCGGAGGCGTTTAGGGGGGGCTTCTGTGTGTTTGTAAGAGGCCTAGAGACTCTGGTTTTGTTCATCCGCAGAGTGGCAGCCGTGAATCTCAAATGATGCTGTGTATTGCATGCCTCAGACTTCTACCATCTAGTTCCCCGTAGCAATCCCATGTCTCGTCCCCAACGACCCATTCGTCATCAAAGCCCTCGAATCTCTCCCATCCTTGAGCCGCAACCCCTCCGTATCCTCGCCCCTCCCCTCAACTCCATATCCGCCGCCCCCCGGCGTCAAGATAATCACTCGATCCCCCGCCGCAAGGTGCGACGTCTTCCTCGGTCCTAGGGAAACCCTCCTCGTCGCCCCCGTGATTGCATCCCTGCGCACCCAGACGTTCTCTCCTCTCGCTCCTTCTCCGCCGCCTTCCAGCCCGTATGGTGCTGTGACGCGCCGGTCTGTTAGGACCGAGACTTGCAGTGGCACGCGGAACTCTATGTCTCGCACGCAGCCGTCGCCGCCGCGGTATAACCCCTTCCCGCCGCTGCCCCGTCGGATCGAGAACTCGTGCAGAATCACCGGGTACCGCTTCTCCAGGATCTCAGGATCAGTAATGCGCGTGTTGGTCATGTGCGTATGCACAGCGCTAGCCCCGTGCCACCCGTTTCCGGCTCCGGCACCACCACAGATGGTCTCGTAGTACCCGAAGCCCTTCTTCACTTCGCCCGTGGTCGGATCGGTGCCGCCGCAGCCGAAGCTGAGGTTGTTCATGGTTCCTTGGGAGGCGGCGGCTGCGTTAAAGGCTCGGAGGACGAGGTCGGCTACTTTTTGGGAGGTTTCGGTGGTGCAGCCGACGGTGGCGGCTGTTGGGGAGGGGGATAGGATGGTGTTTTCGGGGCAGATTACTTTGATGGGGCGGAGGCAGCCTTGGTTGAGGGGGATGTCTGCTGAGATCATGGAGCGGAGGCAGTACTGTTGTTGTTAGTTGGTGTTTGGGGTCTTGGGAAGATGAAGGCTTGGGGACTCACCATGATGACCGAGTAAGTGCAAGTCGGAGGAGCGTTGAGGTTACCAGAGTGCTCCAAGCCCGTCCCGGTAAAGTCAAAGACGGCCTCACCCGAGTCTTTATCAATCGTCACCTTGAGCTTGAACGGGATACCATCGTCGTTGTACTCGGTCGCCTCGAGGACATTGCCATCAGCCCGGGCAGCAAACGACTTCAACAACTCCCGGACCGACTGCGCAGCATTGTCTTGAATCGCCTGCATGTACAGCTGCACAACCGGCCAGGTGAACTCGTCAATCAGAGCTCGAATCAACTCAATACCCTTCTTATTGCTCGCCACCGCCGCCTTCAAATCCGCAATGTTCTCCGTCAGAGTCCTCGTCCCGCTACACCCGGGATACGAGCCCGGAACGTCGTAAAGATGATGAATCAGTCCCGCTTCGTCAAACACGCCCTCGTCAATCATCTTGAACGACTCAATCGCCGCGCCCTCCTGCCACAGCTCCGTCGAATTCGGCGGCATGGATCCCGGAACGATGCCTCCAATGTCTGCGTGGTGTCCGCGGTTGGCCACGAAGAAGATGATTTCCTTTGGGTTCTCCTCGTCGTCGAAGACGGGCGTGATGGTGGTGATGTCGGGTAGATGGGTGCCTCCCGCTTGGGGATGGTTGCTGATGAGCACGTCGCCGGGTTTCAGCTCGCCTGCTTTGTATCGCTGGGCTTGGTAGGCGATGGCGGTGCTCATGGAGCCGAGATGGCTGGGGACGTGGGGTGCGTTGGCGACGAGGCCTCCGTCGGCAGAGAATACTGCACAGGAGTAGTCCAGTCGCTCCTTGATGTTCACCGAGATGGAGGTCTTCTCCATGGTGTGGCCCATTTGTTCAGCGACAGTCATGAAGCGATGCCCAAAGACGCTCAGCTGCACGGGATCGACAGTCGTAGTCGCGATGCTCTGCTGATCAGCCTTCCAGACTTCGAGAATAACGTGCTCGGGACAAATCACAGCCTTGCTCGCGTGGTCGACGACAATAGTCTGCGTCTTATCGATGATCATGGCCGGCCCGGGGATATGCACGCCCGGAGCCATCGTATCGAGCCGGTACACGCTCGTCTCGGTCCATCCGTACTTGTCAAAGAAGATGTTCCGTCTAAAGACGGGAGTAGGCATCGGCGTGAGCCCCTGAGCGTCGTAGTTCTTGAGCTCTTCGAATGGGTTGGAGATGTGCAGCACGCGAGACTTACCGACGCTGCGCACGCGGATGTCGTCGATGAGGATGTCGCGGTTCTGCGAGAAGCCGAATTCTTGGGTGTGTCTGGCGGTGAAGGTGGTGCCAAAGTCGGACATGTTGGCTGGTCGGGGGATCATCAGGGATGTGTCGCTGCCTTGGTATCGCATGTTGAGGAAGCGCTCGTGTTCGATGGACTGCTCGTCGAAGCCTTGTGCCTCGAGGCCGTCGGTACCGCGTTTTGACAGCGAGGCGAAACGCTCCGTCAGCTCAGTTAAGACGTGTTCCGAAAAAGTGAGCGTGGCGGGCTCTTGGTTCTCAACCACCACATCAGCGAGGGCCATGCCGTACGCAGACAGAATACTCGAGTATCGCGGGATAATAGCCCGTTTGATGCCGAGATCTCGAGCGATGAACACTGCGTGCTGGCCACCAGCACCACCAAACGATCCCAAGTTGTGGCTCGCAGCTCCATATCCCCGGCCCTCGCTGAGCGTACGAATAGGTCTCGTCATGGTCGCATTCGCAATCGAAAGGAAGCCAAGCGCCAGACTCTCGGGAGTAAACGGCTCGCCCTCGCCCTCCTTCTCCTTATTGACCGTGTTGGTCAAAGCGGAAAACTTGGCCTTGACGACATCGAGATCGAGCCGGCGAGGGAAGAAGTCGGGAATGATCCTCCCAAGCAAAAAGTTGGCATCGGTGACGGTCAGGGGGCCTCCTTTGCCGTAGCAAGCCGGTCCCGGATCTGCGCCGGCGCTGCTGGGACCGACTTTCAGGAGGCCGTTTTCCCAGGCGAGGATGGAACCGCCGCCGGCTGCTACAGTGTTAATGTCGAGTTGGGGGGTCTGGATGGTGACTTCGGCGAGGGTGCTTTCGAAGATGTGTTCGAGGGCGCCGGAGTATCGGGCCACGTCTGTGCTAGTACCGCCCTATACAATGTCAGTCGTGGAACTATGCGAAGATTGAAGCATACGCACCATATCAAAACCCAAGACGGGCGTTCCGTCTGACGGATGGTAACACGTCCTCGACAACCCAACCACACCCCCGGCCGGCCCGCTCAACACACCTCTCAAACCAGTGAAGCGCGTCCAGCTCGTTAGACCACCGTCAGACTGGCAAATGAGCAACTTATTCGCGCTCTCGTCCTCGAGATGACCCTTGAAGCCCTTGCGGAAGCTCTCGAGGTACGCAAATGTCATGGGCGTGAGATACGCGTCAGCCACGGCCGACTGACTCCGCGGCACAAACTTGGCCATGGACTGCAGGACCGACGAGGCAGAGACCTTGAAGCCCATGTCCTCGGCGAGCTGCTTGACTTGAAGCTCGTGGTCCGGGTACGTGTAGGAATGCATGAAGCCGATGGCGACGTTTTGGAAGCCTTGGGCTTTGAGGCCCTCGAGGTCGGCTCGCACGAGCTCGAGGTCGGGCTTCTTCATGATGCGGACGACTTCTCCGGTTTGACCTCTGACCAGAGCCGGGTCTGCTTCGAGGTCAATGGGTTTGGGATCAGGGTCCTCGCTGAACGCTTCGATAGTGATGCGCTCGTCGACTTCCACGACCGTCTCGTACAACTGCTCCAGACGACGAACCGCGAGATCAAACAGATCCGGCCGAGTCTGATTCCCGATGAGGAGAATATCTCGAAACCCCTTGGTCGTGAGAAACGCCACGCGGTCGCCCTTGCGCTCTAGCAAAGCGTTGGTCGCGACCGTGGTACCCATGCGTATCGACTCTATGGGTTCTAGGTCGAGGAGAGAGCCACGGGGGATGGGAGTGCCCCTGGCGATCTCGAGGATTTGACGAATGCATTCTGTTGGAGCATCGTCGTATTCGTCGGGACATACGGAGAGGGTCTTGAAGACGATGTGTTGTTCTCGTCCGGGGACTTCTGCCCAGGCGTCTGTAAAGGTTCCGCCGCGGTCGATGGCGATGCGGATGCCTTTAGGTGTGGAGGACTCGGATTCAATGGGAGTGTATGACATTGTGAAGAGAATGAAGGAGTTGTGATGGAAAATACAGTGAGTCCCGAGTTGAAAGGGTTGGTGTAGGGTAATTGAGTTGGTGTAAGTGTGTCGAATTCAATTCTGTTCAGGACGCAGCAACAGCTCAATATATGAAGTAATTGACATCAAGTACAAATACGCCATTGACAAAAACCTCAAACATCGTGAGCCATGAGCGGCATCGATCCCCGAGTTCATCGGCTTCTCATTTTCCCAGTTACCGAAGCCGTCGGCAGCAAACCAACGATGCCGAAGACTCTTCTCAACTCGGTGATATCATGACTCGGTACTTTTCAACTTGCCGAACCGACCCAGTTACCGACACACCCACATTTCCAGCAACGATTCATGAGACAAGGCTGACCCTGCTCGGTCCACGCGTGCAGACCAATCAGAGAAACTCTTCTCATCATTGTCCCTGTCAGTGCAAACTCGTGAACACGCTGATCAGATTGGAGTCGCGAGAGTGCGGGGGTGCCCATATCTCAGGCGATGAGTGAATACCCGACCTCTTATCACTCCTCATACCACCCCCTCACCGCGTCTTGTTAGTCATTCTTGTCCCCCCTTATTAGGCCCTATCTCTTCCCCACTCGGCGAGCAACGTCTCGTGGTTCCTATCTCGCTGGGCGTCATTTCTTCGGCTGGGCCACTTTGACCGTCCGTCCTCATCATGACCCCCCGGACCCCAGATTGATCTCGACGCAGGGAAGCAATTATTATTATGTTATTTCTTGTAGATAGCCTCAAGGAATCTGTCGACCTGCCCCACATCCGAACCATGAGTGCCACTGCTACCCAGAATACTCGACGACCCAGGCGGTTGTTGGCAGCGTGAGTGACCTGTGCCCGTGGTCTCCTCGGATGCGTCAATGCTGAGATGATGCAGCTGTCATCGGTGCCACTTGCACAAGATCAAGTGCTCTGGAGACCATCCGTGTCGGTCGTGCGTCTCTTCCAACGAGGCGGATAGCTGTCGGTTCCCTGCAAAGGAGCGCAAGGTTACCATAGCAGAGAGGTTTGTCGTACCCTGCAGACGCCATCATCGTGAGTACTAATGGCATTGTGTTTCATAGCTACCTCCGCAAACTCGAAGCCGACAGCAAGCGGTTGGAGAGAATCACACAGAACCCGACTCCAATCACGCAGGAAAACACGCCGGCAAACGACAACGAGGATGACTCGCCGTCTCTCTCGCCCGAGGAGAGCAACATGCTCAACCCGCTCTTCGACAGACAACCCGACAACGTGGTGCACGAACGCGCCTCGGAACCGGGCTTCATCGGCGAAGCATCCTGCGCGGCTTTCAGCAACCGACTCTTGCAGTGTCTCGACGACACCTACACGCCCAGCACCGCCGGTTTTTCCAACTATTATCGAGTGGCCGTCGATCCGCGGGTTCTCATAGACCAGCGGAATGACTTTCCAGAGCGGATGCACGCCAAGTTGTTGCTCAATGTCGCGCGACGCTTCATTGGAAACTATCACCCGCTTTTCCTTGAGGTGTCTTTCATGAGGGAGATTGATGCCGTGTATCGGCGAGAAGTCACGCCGTCGGCGCTTTGGATGTGCAAGTTTTACGCCTTGATGGGGTTGGGAGAGATTTACACGAATAGAAGAGGCGTCGGGGACAATAGAGTGCCAGGAACGGATTACTACATCAAGGCCGTGAACATGCTGCGCGAGGCGTACGAAGAGCCGTCGCTGTTGCAGGTGGAGGTCTTGACGCTCCTGGTAAGACTCCGTCTCCTCCTCGACGCTACTTTCTAGCTGAACATTTAACAGGCCTGGTCATCCAACATTCTCGGCCGCGTCAGAACAGCATTCTGCTACGTCGGCACCGCCATGCGCCTAGCCATGAGCATGGGCATGCACCGAGCAGCATCGACGCTCACGACGCTGACGCCCGTCGAGCGAGAGTGTCGCCGGCGAACGTGGTGGGTGCTCTACTTCTTTGAGCGCTTCTCCGCCTCCAAGCTGGGGCAGCCTGTGACTCTCAGGGACGACGACATCGACGTTGAGTTGCCGAGCATGGACGGCCTGACCGAGGAGGAAAAGGCCGAGTTTCTGGATCCGCTGCCGATTGTCACGAATATCAAGCTGGCGCGCATCATTGGAAATATATGTATGCTCTCGACGCATGCCCCTGAATGTTACTATGCTAACACCAGCTCGCAGTAACCGACATCTACGGAATCCCCAAAAGCGCAAACGGCCTCTGCATCCACCGCGTCCACGGCATCCTCAAGCAACTCCGAGCCTGGCACGAAGAAATGCCTCCCGAGATGCGCGTCAAAGAACGAGGCACTCCCCGACCCGTCGCGAGCCTACATCTGGCCTACAACCAATGCATCATCCAGACCACGCGTCCCGTCCTCCTCTACCTCTTCAAATCCCAGTTCCAGCTCGGCCACAAGAAGACAACGACGGATTCCCAGACACCCAAGCGCAAGCAGACCTTTTCGTCCATCACGCTCGCCCTCGCCGAGAGCTGCGTCAACGCGGCGCAGGCGTCGAGTCGGATTGCCGAGAGCTTGTTCTTGGATGGCTCGCTCGCGACGTTTGGGTATTGGGATGCTCATCACTTCTTTTCGGCGGCGTTGATTCTAATCATGTCGGCTGTTATGAAGCCCGCCGTGGCGACTTCAGATGCACTGGAGACCTTATTAAGCATCTTGAGGTCCATGAAGAAGGACGGCAACGTGCCCGCCGTCGACTTTTGCGAGCGCCTATCACATATCCAGTCACGCGTGGCGACTCTACGAGCAATGGGCCACGTAGAAGGTCAAACTTCCGAAGATGCCCTCGGAGAGACTCAACCAGCAGCCGTCGACGGAGCAGCACACGGCACGCCCGGAACGGACTTGACGCCGGGCCTATCTTCGTTTCCCATGGCCTTGGGGCCTCAGCACGGCCGAGGGACGGCGGATGGAGGGCCGTCGCTCGGTTATGGGAGCGTTGATATTCTCGGGAATCCCCTGATCGGGACCTTTTTGGACGAGAATAGGGGGCCGTGGCCAGACGTGCTGTTTGCCGAGGACGGGACGTTGAAGGAGTTTGCTTCTGAAATTGAGGAGCAGTTTTTGTTCCACGCGTAGTATTGGATGTTACTTGGATAACTGGGCAGCGAAAGATTAGCGAGGTTTCGATTTTGAATAGGTATGGACATAAGGTAGCGAATTGACTGAGGTCGGCAACTCATGACAACTTGACGTTCCATCGAATAACAAGCCCCCAGACGCTGTCGGCTTCTCTTACTGACATGGCAGTGTAATTCCGCCGATGACACATTGACAGCTTACCCCTCAATTCCGTACTCCCGGAACCAGGAACTAGGCGGCAGATGAGATGCCGCGGCCGAGTCAGGACATGATTGCCCCGGATTGTTTCGATGTGCCGAGTCGGGCTGAGTCAAGAGTCGAGATTTCTCGCAAGATGTCGTGTGAGTTGATCTGAATCATTCATCAACTCGACTCGGCATAGTTGCCAGCTCCGAGCCGATATATCATCAGCCTCGACTTATCAACCTCGCGTAACCTATTAAGCTTCACTAGATGACATGCTAACACAATCCAAGTCCGACCCGTCCATCTCTTCACGACAACCGAGACTATCACCAGAACCGCAACCGTGCAACCCCTTACCCCCTGGCCAATCCATCAAGGCAGATCGGCATCACCAAAGTTGCCGAACCGTCTGAGCCAACCCTTCCCCTAGTTTCCGTGTGTCTCCAGCGGTAATCCCACCCTCTGACCGAACACTCACGCTCGACCTTCCCAACACGGCCACCCGCTAAACTCGAGCACACGCATACAACGGACTGCCGCCGAAGTGGCCCGGTTTCTTCTGCCTGATCCCGCCCTTTTTTTTTCACCTATCACTATCAACATCACGTCGTTTTTTTCGGGTCGCGATATCCCTGTGAACGTCCGTTCACATCTCCACACCTGGGGTAATAGAAGATGACGGAGATTTGAAGGACGTGAGAAGGACAGGATTTACTCGAGCAAGTTCACGTCCACAGTGGCCATTCTTCTAGACATTCCATCCATCCCCATCTCCTTCAACCTCTGAACACCTGCAATGTCCAAATCACCCCCCCAATCCCTCACAATGGACGACCTCCCCCCCAAACACGCAACCAAAGACGTGGAGCAAACCCCCATCGACCCCAACTCGGACGTCTACATCGACGAAGCCGCCGAAAAGGCCCTCCTCCGCAAACTCGACCTCTGGATCGTCCCGCCCGTCATGCTCCTGTACCTCCTCAGCTTCCTCGACCGCGTCAACATCGGCAACGCCCGCCTCTACGGCATGGAGGAAGATCTCGGCCTCGAGGGGAACCAGTACCAGGTGGCCGTGTCGGTGCTCTTCGCCACGTACATCCTGTCCGAGCTGCCGTCGAACCTGGTCATCAAGCGGTTTACCCCGTCGCGCTGGCTGGCGTTCATCACGACTGCTTGGGGCATCGTGGCTACGCTGACGGGCGTGGTTCAGGGTTACGGCGGGTTGATTGCTTGTCGTCTCGTGCTCGGCGCTCTCGAGGGCGGACTGTTCCCCGGCTTGACCATCTATCTCACCATGTTCTACACCAAGCGCGAATACGCCCTCCGCATCGGCTACCTCTTCGTCTCGGCCGCCATCGCGGGCTCCATGGGCGGACTCTTAGCCTACGGCATCGGGCACATGGACGGCGTGGCCGGCCTCCGCGGCTGGCGCTGGATCATCATCATCGAGGGCCTCCCGACCTTCATCCTCGGCATCGCCATCTGGTTCTGGCTCGCCGACAGCCCCGAAACAGCACACTACCTGACCCCCGCCGAACGCGAGCTCATCCAAGCCCGCATGCGCCGACAAGTCGGACACACAAAGTCATCGGACCAGATGCACAAGGAAGACGTGTACGAAGGCCTCAAGGACTGGAAGATCTGGCTCTTCTGCATCGGTCAGTTCGGCGGCGACGTGATTCTCTACGGATACTCGACTTTCCTGCCGACCATCATCCGCGGACTGGGCGACTGGTCGGTTCCGCAGGTGCAGGCCCTGACGATTCCGTGCTACGGGCTCGGCGCCGTGAGTTACCTGGTGGTCGCGTACCTTTCGGATCGCACGCAGCGACGAGCCGTGTTTGCCGTGGGGGCTGGATTCGTCTGCGCGGCGGGATACGCCATCTTGACGAGCACGGCGTCGGGGAATGTCAAGTACTTTGGGTGCTTCCTCGCCGCCATGGGCTTGTACGTCGTTGTTGGAATTCCCCTGGCGTGGCTGCCGAGCAATAACCCGCGATACGGTAAGCGCACCGTGGCGACTGGTTTGCAGCTCACGATCGGCAACTCTGCCGGAATCCCGGCTCCTTTCGTAAGTCACTTACCTCGCAATACCTTCCCTTTTGTGCGCGTTCTAACCAAGGCAGTTGTACAAAACCATCGAAGGACCTCGCTTCATCAAGGGACACGCCATCTCCATGGGTCTGGTTGCCGTCTCGGCTGCCATCTATCTCGCCTTCTGGACCTTCTTCCGTCATCAGAACAAGAGAAAGCTGGCGGGCAAGGACGATGATAAGGTGCAGGGCATGACTCAGGAGGAGATTGAGGAGATGGGCGAGTATAACCCGCGCTTTTTGTACACTTATTAGAGGGTTGTGGATGATGGGTGATATTGCTCAATTTTACTGCCTTGTCGAGGGCAACTATATAGTTTCAAGTTACCTAAGTTTAGTGCTGAAACGCTTCATTTCTTTCAACATTTCTACCATACGACCAAAACAATTCTGACATTTACTTGGAGGTACTTTACAGAGCTTGGCTCCCCTTTGTCATTTCGTCGCATACGCCTTTATCAGCCCTACTCCATGCAATTAACAACGCGTAATGACCCCGTAGGTACTTGTAGTCGCAACCAGCAAAGAATGAAGGCGGGCATAAATCTTTGAACTACCTTCGTGCACGAAGAGACTTCTCCTTGCCGTCTTGTTAGCGTTCTCGAGTGAGAGCATGTAGGGTGAAAGTTGGAGTAGTGCATCTTGGCGATGCGTTTGGAATGACACACACGGTCGCTTGGTCCTTCATAATTGTTGGCATCGGTGAACCTGATGCTCCGAAACTAGCCGTCGGGGCCCTTTCGCGTCTCTGCGTAGTGATGTTGTGTCCAGTAATCGAGCTGCGAGAGCAGTGCCTTCCTTGTCCACGCCCCCAATCCCAAACAGATCAACGCTCCTTCCGAAAGTTTAGATGTGTAGATGGTCGCCTATTCTCTGGGAAACACGATCGATCGGTATTAGGGACCTTCCCTTCCTGAGTTCGCTGTACAGCAAGGATCGCAAAAAGCCTTCCTGGACTTTTTCCTGGCGAGTTCCCTTACCCCAAATGAAAAGGCTGCTATGGCAAGTCGCGGAGGGTCAGCCGACTCTTCGAGACACTCGAGTGTTTGGCGTTGCGTGAAAATGTACTTCATCTTGGTCGACGTTCCCGACGCCTCGTTCTCCCGATTAAGTACCTAGACTCCCGCGCCACCAGCCAGCCAGTCAGGAAGACTGGACCATTTCCCATCCCTTTTCCCGGGAGGGTAAAATGTTTGTAATCATACAGCGCTGGAGATCGCCAGTGGCCACGTCCAGTATAGCTATCATAGATTCCATATGGCCAATACACCCGTTTTGACACGTTTTCTCTGGTGGGATAAGTTGTTGACTGGGAGCCTGAAGCTCAATAAACCGAGGATAGCAATGGGACGACGAACAAGAGCCGGTGATATAAAGATTGAAGACAAAACCACAAGCCGAAACTCCGAGAGCAGGTCGTGGGGATGGGCAACGATGAATCAGTCAGGTGGAAAGTATTAATAGCAGGTAGAGAAGGGTGAATTCCAGCGTAACACAATACGGGTCGCCTCTCTGCTGATCATGTGAGTGGCTTCTCCTGCATGAACAACCTCTTGCAGGATGCAACGTCATCCGGTTCTGTTTCAGGCTGGATGCACTGCATGCTCACATGTGCAGCCTGCAGGAACAGTGGCCTCCTCGCCGTGTATACGCTGGGAGGCAACGCCAAACCGAGGGAAGAACGAAACGAGGAGTAAATGGAAGCGAAGACAAAAGAGTGGTGGGTTGAGCCCAAGAAGAAGCTGAGGGAAGATAGTAAGTGGCCCAGCGGCGCTTTTCAACAGCCTGTTTACGCCGGTTCTGGTTTGGCAAACATTAATGCCGGCCTAACTGAAACGCCTCAGACGCGACCTGCAAGGTCTAGCAGATAAGTCTCGCCTACCAAACAACGTCACGGATTGTTGGGAAGTGGCACACGGCGATGACTTGCTGGATCTCCAGAGCGGAGTATATATCTAGAGATATATGAGTTAGCAAAGGCAGTCAACTGAACATCTGGATCAAGATGGGCATAGCAAGTAGGAGCGATGAGAACACAAAAGGTGTGTCTAGCCCTAATACCCATGTCTACCTACTCTGGCACTTACTCCTTCGAGGGACCAAATTGCCTTCAGGAACAAACGGGACGGCCCTGGGATCAACCACAAGCCATCGCCCCGGGGGGGGAAGGACCACACCTCAGCAGGAGTCAAGACCGAGATGGTCAAGAAGCACGCCGTCGCCGCCTGATTCGTCATGGTGCTCTTTGGGGGCATCGCCCTCACCATGACGACCGCCACCATGGCCAAGTTTGGCGACATAACACCACCCTCACCACTACAGCCGTGGCAGTCTTCCTATTTGGGCTGGCGCTGACATTCGGCGCTACACAGGACAGGACAAAATGGTTTAGCGGCCAGGGCGGCTCAATCCCTCCACGGCCATCTTGGTCGTGTTGGTGGGAACAAGTTTGGCGGGCGGCAGTTCGATCTCGGGAGGGACAAACAACTCGACAAGCGCGCAATCTACCCACCACCCGACTACCCGTTGGGCACTTAAGCATATCAGAATGAGGCTTTCCATCTCAACTGCTTCCATCCAACGGCCCACACCGATCATCGGTGGAAATGTCCTCGTTGAGCCTCGACCCGACGGGATGCGACGGGATCTAGTTAGCGAACCCCCACCGACTCAGCTCCACGCCGCTAAAGAAGAGAGCTGTTATCACGCGCGAGAACTAGGGCCGGTTCGCTCAGGACATCCGGTGAGACCGGCTCAGGCTTCAGGGGGGACCGAACGAAAGGGCGAGAGAAACGAACTGGTTCGTGGCCGGACCAAGCATCAGCCTGCGAGAAACGGCCCGGCGATTGGCCCGGGGAGAGCAGGATCGAGAGACGACGAACCGGTGGAAGCGGTGGGAAAATAGGGGAAAGGTGGTGGTGGTCTTGAGCTTTTCCCGTCACCCGTCGCTTTTCACTTGGCTGCATTCCTCGAACAACGGCGTAGAACTAAACGGGGAAAAGTGGCATGATGACAGCTGGTCGAAGCGGGGTAGAGGACGATTTCGTTTATAAATGGACGAGGGGCAGCTGATTTGGCGCTGGATTGATTCGCGAGCCGTTTCTTTTCGTCATTCCTTTTGCCCTCCTGATTTGCTCACCACCAGACAAGTCTCAACCGACAAGTACTCACTGCCTTACTCGGGAGCATCAGCAGCCATGGCCGAAGAATCCAGTCCTCCTCCTCGAACCGAACCGGCTCCCGACACGACTGCCCACTTGCAGACGGTTCTCGCCGAGAATCCGCTGCAGGCCGACGTAAGCTTCTCACGGGGCGGCGAGGCATTTTTGCACACGTTGACGTGACGGTGCCGTAGGATGTCGCTGAGGAAAACGATTCTCTCTACTCGCAAGTCTTGGAGCCCGCGACGGGTGCGACTCGGTTCTAATTGTTTTTCTGCAGGGAAGCGACTGGCAGCGAGCTGTCTTCGTTGAAGTCGAGCATTCTGAATTACAAGTAGGCCACATTTTGCGCGTCGAGAGCTGGACACGTCCTAACAAGACCCCCTATTTGGGGAGCCATATAGATACGAAGTGAGCAGTGCTGAGACATTTTATGGCCACGCGCGGTTCCGAGTAGTTTCTGACGCAATTGTAGAATGGTCGCAGGTATCATGCCTTTCGCGAAGGCGCCTACCTCGTGGTATGTCCGGGTCTCTCACTTTACCACCATTTGAAAGGCAGGGACTGACCCGCCATCAGCCAAACGACGATGAGGAGCAGGATCGAATGGACTTGGGCCACCACATTTACAACTTGACGCTCAAGGGCGAGCTGTACCTGGCTCCCATTGGAAAAGACGTCCAGCGCGTTCTCGATCTCGGCACCGGCACTGGAATTTGGGCCATTGACTTTGCAGAGTGAGATTCCTCCGAGTCACCAGATGGGACCTTTTCGCTCTTCTAACACGAAATACAGCTTGCATCCTGGAGCCGAGGTGGTCGGAACAGATCTGAGCCCCATCCAGCCCAAATGGTAAGTCTCGCCTGCTCCCGAGCCGCAGCACAAAGCCAATCTCACAACAACAGGACTCCCCCCAACTGCTCCTTCGAGGTCGACGACTTCGAGTCGGAATGGCTCTACCGCAAGCCCTTCGACTTCATCCACGCCCGCGAGCTCGGCGGCTGCATATCCAACGACGACCTGCTGTTCCAGAACGCCTTCAAGCACCTGACGTCGGGCGGCTACGCCGAGTTCCAGGCCGTCTACCCGCACCTGCAGTCCGACGACGGCACGGCCGAAGAGGCCACCGACGCCCAGTACTGGATAGAGAACATGCGCGACGGGTCCGCCAAGTTTGGAAAGCCCCTGGACCTCGCGAGCAAGTGGAAGGCGAAGCTGGCTGAGGCTGGTTTCGTTGATGTGCACGAGGAGATTTTCAAGGTGGGTTGTGTGGCTTTTGAGGGGTGAGCTGCCTTGCTAATGGTGAGATGTTAGGTTCCTATCGGCGGATGGCCCAAGGACCCTCATCTGAAGGAGATTGGCCGATACCAGGCCATTCAGGAGCTCCAGGTGGTCGACTCGTATACGCCAGCCGTCTTCTCCCGCGTGCTCGGGTGGAGCAACGAGGAAATCCAAGTCTTCATCGCAAAGGTCAAGAGGGACATGAAGGACCCGGCGATTCACCTCTATCTCCCCATTTATATCGTTTACGGACGGAAGCCATGATTGGTGGATGGGGTTGAGAGGCTTGATTTGGAATAGAAGTTGAGTTTAGGGTTGGGGGCACGCGGGATAGCTTGGCTCGGCAGCGATGATGTTACGTTTGCGTCATTCTAGTTGGTTCCCTTTTTGGTGTTTGTGGTTAGCAGCCGAACGGGAGGTCGATTATACGTCCATGTATTTGCTGGACGTGCTACCAACATCACACATACCCTTCTACCTAAGTGTATGTATCCAGTGGTTATGAGTTCACGTACAAGCGAAACCCAGAATGTTTATACACAATGTCATACCAGTTAGCCCTAAAAGCGAGGGGTGTATAAGAAAGCATTGGCTGAGTATCATTGAGAATTTCTAAGTGAATGCTGCACAGACTTGTGAGCATATGCGGGCGATATCGAGATATACTTACGCCAAGTCCTGGAGGAAGACGAGATATTTCATACAGGGCGAGAACTAGACGAGAGGCAATTGGTGAGTCGAGCTATAATTAAAATTCTAATTTATTACAGTTGCTAGAAGAGTCTCGTTTCATACGGCGAAACACGGATTCAGGTCCTCTCTCCTGTTGACAACCGGAAGCCCCAACTTCCTCTTCTCGTTGATCATTTCCTTCGCTACTCTTAAAATTCCATCACCAGCAGCCCTTCAACCAAGAACACCCCGCCTCAACCCCCCTCAGTTGAAGCTACACGGAACCTGAATAACCTGATTCGGGTAAATGACATCCTTGTTCGTAATAACCGCCGAGTTCAAGCTCTGCAGGACATCCGAAGTGGTGCAAAAGTCGTACGCGATATCCTGCAGGTCGTCGCCCGAAACGATGGTGTATGCGCCGTACTCGTCCGAGTTCTTCGCGCAGTCGCGCTGGCTTCCCGAGTTCCAGTGGCAGGGCACCTTGAGGCTGACTCCCACCTGGAGGCTGTCGATGTTGTTCCACTGCTTGATGACGGCGGCCGAGGTGCAAAAGTCGGCGGCGATGATGTCGAGCGTGTCCGAGCTGGTGGTGTAGTACCATCCTTCGCTGGCGCTGCCCGTGTGTTTGCAGGCGCGGCGGAGGGCGAGGGAGGGGGTGAGGAGGGTGGTGAGGGTGATGAGGATGGAGGAGCGCATGGTGATGGTATGAGGGGTT
Organism: Thelonectria blattea; assembly: GCA_024115155.1. Classification (NCBI taxonomy): domain Eukaryota; kingdom Fungi; phylum Ascomycota; class Sordariomycetes; order Hypocreales; family Nectriaceae; genus Thelonectria; species Thelonectria blattea. The sequence goes on from JAMQMW010000641.1 coordinate 15,640, forward strand.
GAACGAGACGGTTAGGTTTCAAATGGTGTGAAGAATGGGCGAAGAGGCGGGATTGTTCTATTACTGAGCGTAGCAAATATCTTCAAGTGTACTGCGTTCGAGATGGCAACATATTATATGAATTCCCTCTCATGCTCCCCCAGTCTACGTTTCTTATTAAGGAAGACATCCCCACCACTAGAAGGCTCATGGAAAATTCTAATTGCTCGTAATAACTTACTCCCGCACGTCTGCTGGGCAAAGAGAGTTGTTTCACATTTCTACCCCCCCCCGGCTTCGCTCAGACTCAATTGAGTCAATTCTATTATCAGTCCTAACTAGGCGCAATTAACAGAGCGGCCTGTCCGGTTCGTCGCCTTATTTGTCGCGAAAGTTTGCACGCTTACTCTACCGTTGCCCACTTTGCCAGGGAGAGGCATTGGCTTGAATTTAGAACTCACCGAGATATGATGTAATTACTTCCTCGGTATTACTATAGTGACGCTGAAAACAATTCTTTCTTGCCTCTTTATGCCGTACTTCGATGCACAGGACCCGTCACATTGCGATTCAGCACAGAGAAGTAGACCTGCGGACTACACGGAAGAGATTCAAGCCGGTAGCGAGGGGTTTGAGTTTGGGAACACTTTCCAATTCCTCAGGTCACGGAGCCACCGGGGGTGACGGGAAACACAACGCCTCCTTCACTTTCATCTGCACTGCTGCAGGCCGAAAGGGGTTCCGGTCTTCGTGGCTGTCTCCATGTCCTTACGGATTCTCACACGGCGATTTTGTCAAGGTAAGCAGGCATTCTTCACAGCCCTACACAACAAGTTGACATTGCTAACGAAACTTCACGCAACATCCCCAAAATCTTCGAAATATACCGCCGCAACGCCTCGGCGCACCGCGGATACAACCTGCCAGATCTGAAGCTCAAGCAATACCATTGCTCACTCACCGTTAGGAACCGCCAATCTCGCCTAGGGAATTCGAGGAAGTCTTTCAGCATGCCTCTCGAAAGCAAAGGTCTCAATGGGCCATCCTTCCCCTTCACAATACCGACGACGACGGCCTCCCGGCAGACACAGTCAGCCGCATCCCGCAGCCTTCCTGGGGCTTCAACAAGGACACGAACTAACGAGAGGGCTCTTGGGGAATCCACGTTTGCGAGAGACGCTCGGCTCTCTGGACGGGCTTGTACATTGTGTTCAGCATAGCTCCTCTTTATTGTTTTTTATTTTCTCTCCGTGCTCGTTTGGGGTTGTTGTGGGCGATATCCAGAAAGCTACGACACGACTGGCTCTGTTCATGCCAGTCCTGGGCTTGTTCCTTTGTTAAATAATTAAATGATAGGGCCGGGTCCCACCTTAGTTGTTCTCTATGCTGGTTGTCCCTCAGATTACCGCCGTGCATTTGGCAGGGGAAATCTATTGAAGCCTGAAGGTACATCCACCTATCGTGCCAGGTCTGGGTCGAGTTTCGCGAAGTGAAAATAAACGCGCTTTCTATTAAAGTTCCATGGGTATCCAGTGCAATTTCAGGTACATAGCTACAAAGAAGCCAAAAATAATACAAACATTCTTCGCATCTGCTCTCTCGGCTGATCATGGTTTATCCAGCCCACATAGATAGGGCGAATCCAACAGATCATCATGAACGCAGTCTAAACGAGTCGAAGGAACAAAAAGGATGGGGCTCACTTTTCCTTTTTGACTCTGAAGCTCATGCTCCGGAAAGTGCTGCTCACTTCACTGAGGAACGTTCTCCTCCTGTTGAAGCGTCCCGCTTCGAGATCGAGCGTCTCCTCTTGAAGCAGCGGATCCGGCTTCGTCTCCCTCTTGTTCGCTCGGGACGTGGCGAAGTACCAAACCGCCACGGTAAAGGCGGTCAAGAGAAGGGTTACGACGAAGAAGACCCAGATATACTTGGATACCACTCCGTGTTTGGGTGCCCAGTCGAATATCGACATGCTAAATATGGACTGGGGAGAAATTGTCAGTACCAATAGACCAGTCCTTCGGAACTGTACGTACCGCGACGGCAGATATTGGCAGATATATCATGGTCAGCAGGGCGATCGACTTCATCTGTGCGTTGTCTTGTTTCGAGTCCAGGGCGATGTCCGTGTTGACTTTGGCATCCTTTTGGGCGATGTGATTCCAAATCTGAGCAAGGACCCGTTAGCTCGCCACTTCACGTGGGAATATTCTGGCATCTCACCGTCTGCATGGTGATGGAAGTGTCGTTGAGAACCATCCCGCACGTATCGACCTTGTCTTCGAGCTCGTCTCCAATCTCGAGAACCCTGTTCTTGATTTTCAGGTTGAATTTCAGCATCTCCCGTCTATCGGAGACGGTGGGAAGCGACTCGATAAACTTCTTTGACGGGATTCGCAAGACGCGTATCTCGTCGCAAAACTTGACAATCTTGGAGAGCTGGCGCTTGACGCACTTGCACTCTCTGGCGATGCTTTGGCTCTCGTAACATATCCCAAGGTACTCGTTCATTTCGCTGTCGCTCATGTGCAGATTGCCCTGCGGCCTGTCCTTGAACGACGACAGGCCATCCGTCTGCAGCGTGAACTGGTCGAGAGTGTCTTCCAGTAGGTCGCTCAGTCGCTTCCGTTCCAGCTCGGCAAAGATGCCTGGCAGCAGCATCGGATGAGCCAGGGCGCCGGGTTCCGTCGTGGCGAGGCGTCCCATTATCTGTTGTCTTTGTCTCTTGTTGCATCCGAAGAAGATTGCGAACGTGGTCCTGCGCTTTGGGTCAAACGTGGCTGCCATGGCCACATCGCCTCGCCGGCTGGATGAAGAGCGGCATGTCATGGCTAAGACGCTTTGTTAGATCGAGTTGGCCCAGGTGTTATGCGGGAGCATACCAAGACTCGGTGTCTCGCTGTCCCCATGATGTATGAGGGCCGAGGAGAAATAGGCTGCTTCTCGGGTGATTACCCTTGCGATCGCCCGATGGATGGGAAGTTTAGAGACAATCTTCCGGAACGTTGACTCTGAAAAGGGTACGTAGGAAGCCGGAGAGGGCTCATCTATGGAAAAGTCGGGCGCTCTTGGACAGATGCTTTGGCCAAGTTAGTATTTGCATCCTTGGATTGGATACTGTGAGGTAGGTAAACTATACTGACATGGCGCAGAGTCCTTCCGATGCATCTTTGGGATATGTCTAGAAATACAATCAGATTCAGTATCATTCCATTCCTGCCCGCTCAGAGGATGAGATACGCTACAACCAACTTACAGTTTCCAGCCACTTATCCCACTGGCCGTCAGAGGCCAGTTCATGGGTCGTCAGCTTCTGTATTTCTCGAGTCAGACCTGGTATGGGGCGCCACAGCGAGTAATTCAATTTACGTCCTCAGATGCCGAGCGATAAACCACAGTCGCCTCCCTCTCCTCCTCGTACTGAAACAAGCCCAAGTCCCGGTCGGTGAAGGCGAACCGATCAGTGGTCCAGTCCATGGTGACGATTCTCGAGCTGACGAGTCCGTTTCAGGTTTGGATCCGATGACGAGCAGATGTAGGATCGGATTTGTACAGCACCTACGCGCCGCTGCAAGGTGAAGTGGGTGGTGGGGGTGAATCCGGAACAGTTGGGCTCACAAATGTGAGGCAGTGCTTGCTTGCAGCATCCAAGTTGGTGGGCGGCCTGTTTCGGAGGGTGTCCGCACTAGATGCAAAGCAGTTCCGCTTAGTTGCACAAGCACGACGGCTTGAGCTGCTCCCTGTGGCAGCCCAGCCTCTTCAGGCTCTCCCTCGTGCTCGGCAGAATGCAACACAAGATGCACCTTTACGTGGCAGTAATCAACGGCCCACCAGCATCGACTCAGCTCACCGGTGATCCGTTCGGCACGAAAAAGTAATAAGTTGGCGGCCAAGCCACGGCCAAAAGTTCCAAGCGGCCACAAGTCCCCCGAGGCTTTCGAGTACGCCCAGCCTCAAGCTCAATGTCGCAAATTCTGTCGCCTGCCCCCAACCAGCCAACAAACAAACAAGGCTCTCTCGTCCAACGCTTTTGTTTTTCCTCGTCCGTCATGAATTCGCGAGTCTCTTCCTTCGGTAGTACCACGAGCTCCGTCCAGTCTAGGGTCAGCAGGCCGGCGGAGCATCTCCTTCGCAAGACGTACAGCGATCCTACCAGATTGCGACAGGTTCTCGATCGCATCTGGGGGCAAAACCAGTACAAGATTAGAGTCGGTGAAATTTCTACCTGGTGGCGACTGCATGTCGCCCAGATTTGCCTTCCTTGATGGCTCCCTCTGTGTTCCCTCCGTTTTTCCTCCCTTGCCTCACCCTCATTTAAATTACCCCGTTTCTCTCCCTTTCCCTTTACTGTTCTTGCCCCTGCACAAAAGCCTCCATCTGACTTCCTTTCGCATCCCTCAGCTGCGAAATAACAGATATGTCATCAGCGGTCCATTCGCTCTGGATCAGGCAAGTTGTTTGCCCCTTCGTATTGCTCATTGCCACTCGACTCATTCTTCTAGACCCAACTAGAATCCCTAGAACAAGAAGCGTATCAACACTACGACCAATTCTGAAGGGTGGACACGGTCAGGGATGGGAAGCATACCGGGAGAATTGTACCAAGCATTTGCCGTTTCAATACGCCGCCACTCCAATACATGTAGTGGCCACAATAGAGTGGCTGAGACATACAATGCCCGCAAGATGAGTTGGCCTCCTATCAATCGTCTATTCGTACACCCGTTTAGAACAGACCACGGCGATATTCTCGGCTCCGGGGTGGGGACTAGCTTACCGTCATCCATGAGTTTCTGCATATGAGTGCGTAGTTGGACTATCAACTCGTACACCGTAGTGGTTTTGAACTTGTGGCGCACTGAAGCTATTTCATTGACGACTGAGATGGGAATGCGGCCCAGAGATAGTCAAACCGACTTCTCCCCGTTCTTCCCGTACGGACACTTCATGAGATAGCCCTTTCTCTTCTTGCACTTCCTGTTGATGTCGAACAGTTCCCGCTTCAGCTCGACTGCCGTGATTCTCTCGGCCGGGTCAACGACCAGCATCCGACCTTGCACGAGATCCAGCACGTCGTGCACGAACTGAGTCGCCCTCTTCTCGCTGTGCAGATACCCGATCCACTTGTGCACGCTTTCCTTGACCTTGGCCGTCTTCACACCCCGCGCGTCGGGCTCGATGACGAAGAAGATATCCGAGTCCACGCCCAGGTAGTCGGGGGATTCGCGGAAGTCGGGGAACTCGGAACTGACGCCCTCCCATCCGCGCAGGTACCACGTCAAGAACTCGAGGAAGAAGGCCCCCAGGCTCCAGATGTCCGACTTCCGGCTGAGCCTGTCCGTGTCGAACTCGGGAGGTCGGTACGAGGGCGAAGCCGCCTTTGGGGGTTGCATGGAGCGCGTCTTTTGGCGGTGGAATCGCGACAGCCCAAAGTCGGCCAAGAAGATGGAGGCGCCTTTGGACCCGTTGCTGTCGGGGTAGACGAGGAAGTTGCCCGCCTTGATATCCCCGTGCCTGCCGAACATCTCCTTGTCTTCCCCTTTCATGTTGTCCGGGAGCTTCTGCGCGTATTCTTCGTGGATATACGCCAATGCCTCTGCGATGGCGAGGGCCTGGCTGGAAATCCAGCGGAGGTGGTAGTCGGTACGCTCTTGTTCGTGCTCTTTGGGATGGCTCTTCCATAGACTTCGGACGCTCGTCTCGGCCCAAGGAAATATGAGATAAAACTTCCTCGTTTTCCCCTTCCTCATCTCGTACGTCGCCAGCAGCTTCACAAGCTGTTTGTCGTTCTTATGGGAGAAGGGCAACAGCGCATTTACCTCCTTCATGAAGGTATCCTCGCCACAGCGTGCGTCGAGTTCTTTGATGGCCACGCAGCCATCCTCGGGCGCGGTCTAGGTCGTGGTCAGTAAACAGGAACCTGTTGCGGGAGAAGAACTCTTCCATTACCCCGTAATCCGAGAAGTAATAGTGGTCTGGGTGTAACCGCGTACGCCGAACCGTGCCAAAGCCCCCTTGGCCACCCATGGTGTTTTCGGGGTCATCGCTTTGTTCAGGTCTGGAAGACGGCTCATCCTGATCGATGAAGGGAAGGACGGTGGCGAGATCGAAGATGTAGTGGTAAACTCCAAGTTCGGGCCGTGTGAAACAAGGCGCGGTGAACCTATTCGCCGCCTCATAGAAGCTGTTCTTTTCCTGTTCGTTTTGGTCATCGATGCCCAAGATCCCGAACAGGTGGCGTGCAGCATCCGACCAGTCGGTGTCGTACGAAGCGGTACGTCGTGTCAACTTCATATTCAGTAAACAATCGTCCCTCAACTTTCGGTCGATAACTGTGACAATGTCATCTTCTCTATCGTCGACGATCAGGGTTGCCACCAGCCTCCGGCAACAGTAGGGGGATTCTGTTGTGACGGAACATATCTTGGATACTCGGTTCTTCTTCTGTGCATCCGACATTTGTCTACACGCGTAGAGTTGATCTAAGAGCTTTCGGATATTCTCTGGGCTGATTATCTCCATGATGGCGTTGAACGGGACAAAGGATGGTGTGCCTTGGGCTGCCGTCGGCGTTCGTGCATTTTTCAGGGCGATCCGGAGGGAGCGAGCGATATTTCCGCGTTGCTCGATGTATTTAGATTGGACGCCAGTTCCATTTCTTTGCTTGAAGTCTAAGTTTGCATCTCCCAGACCTCTATCGTAGTTGGGCCTGTGTGTCACTGGGGATGCCGATGAGGCTCCGCTCCGACTCGGTTCCATTGTGTTGGAGGGTTGAATGTCCAAGGGCCCAAGAGGGTTGGTAATTGGTAGCAAAAGGGATCGTGTCCTTGGGTGGACGAGAGGTGTGTTGACAAGACTGAGTGGTCAAATGACTCCGTCAGGCTGACTGCACAGCATTGAGTCGTGCTTAGGGGCTGGGGCTCTGAGCCGCCAACAAATGACAAGAAAGGGCAGAGAGGGATTGTAATTGTAAATGGTTGCGGCACCTTGAAAAAATGCGGTGCGATGTTGTCAGAGGTAGGACAGCCCTACTATTCAAAAGCCCTGGATTGAGCCCTTTTATTCAGTTGAGGCTTATTCTCCCAGCATGCAAAAGAGAGGACTAGCGGAACGAGGCAGAGGGTAGGCGACAAGGCGGCAAGGCAAAGGTCCACTGCTGGGCAAGCATTATCATCAAAAAGGTTGCATTCAGATGTGATATCGCCAGCGACGTGCAGAGAATCCGTGGGGCTTCCCACACCTTCTTGGTGCCGGCTGAATGCTGTGTGACAATGTCGTGCACCTGAGAGGCTGGGCTGGTTCACCCATCGCCGAGCCTGAGCCGACATGAAGACGAGCACTTACTGTACTCGTATATGTTCTGGATGTAGCAAATACGTCGACGGGAGCTAAGAGGCTATGTAGGTAGGTACGCAGTGGTCAATTGCATATTTGTTTCGCATCATGTATTCTTACATTCGTACGGATTTGTTTGTCCCACGGTGACAACTCATCCCGGACCATGACCAATGATTCCCGGAGATGGGGAAGAACCCAAGACGGACCGGTGCGGCTGGGCCCTTCCTGTCAGTCCCATCAGCCGCTGGAGTGTGGGGTGACCCGAGATTGTCAGTTGGTCCGCATATGCAGTGCGTTCCCCTTAGAGCATTGGTGTGCACCGCGGAGTTCCAGGCAAATCCAGCCTGATCCAATAGAAGCCCAGGTCGAACCGGCAAGACCGCCACTCGGGCGACCCAGGCGTCGCACATCCGGTGACTACGGTAACACACCCCCTGACGAAGCCATGGCCAGATGGGGGCGGTAAAGACTGCGCCTCGAAAGTCCCCCGCCACTCTTCCCGGAGGTCTCAACCAGGGCAGTGTCATGCCAACGTCCCTTCGAGCCTTGAGGCCGCCTTGTCCAGTGATGTCAAAAGCCGCATGTCCGCACCTTGTCTTCAAGCGTGGCTCGCTAATGCAGCATCGACAACTTACTTCCAACGCACTCCCTGATCGATTTCTTCGACAATCCTCAAGCTCATTCATACAATTTCCCCCTCGCTAGAAAAAATGGGCTCCAACAAGAATGTCCGCGGCATGACCATGTCCCAAGGGAGCAATCAAATGTTCGTTTCTGCGAGGGTTGCGTCCGTCCAGGAAATCCGGACCGTACTGGACAATTCCCCAGGCTTGGCTGACCAGTATTCCATCCGAGTACGTATCTCTAATGTACCACACAAGGCTCTCACTAATATTTCCGACAGCTTCGCGCCGATGTCTATCGCGTCACGGTAGAAAAGGATCACGCGCCACAGCTCGAGGTACGAACCCAATCCTCCTCCCGAATTAAGTTCCTCACCTAACAACCCTCAAGAGCGTGTACAATGAATACTGCATGTGCAGAACATAGACACGCAGGCCACACCCCTCGCTATATCTGTACATACGAATAGGCATTATAACTGCCGGGATCTTCCCTAGGCCGGCCGAGGACAGATATAATGGCACCTACTCATTCTAATCTCACGATGGTGCTTTCCAGCGTACCCAGGTGGGACGTGATTCCATGGAGAGTGCTCAAGGGCAGGAACAAAGGAAACACAGAAACTTCCCCTTGTCGTCAATTCTTTCTTTTGCCAACCTTTCTTCATTTCTCAGTCATTTTTTTTTATATGAACCGTCATTCTCTCGTTAGTTACTTCAAATACACATTTTTTTCAGACGCCAGATAAAAAGAAGAGCATCAAGTTCAGTAACGCGAAATCTTACTAACTGCTGAGGGAAATGCAAAGAAATGCCTCGAAGAGCTCAGGTATATGGAAGTTAAATAGTAGAATAACATACACCCGATGATTCCATGTCTAGAGCCCATACTTGCTTGGAACGGCTCAGGCCGGTGGTAACTTGGAGGTATTCCCGAATTCAGTAATTAAATATTATAAACACACGCACTTTAGGAAAGAACATCTGAGCATCTGAAAATACTGAAAATTGCACAAGTATAGAGAATAAAAATTACTATAGGATTTATGAGTTATTGGAAGTCGTACGAGGTAGTAAGGTAATTTCTTAGAGGGAAGGTGCCGCTCTGCTCAGCTGTTCATGACACTTCGAAAAGGATGGACCGCCGTGCAGGAAAAAAGGTAAATAATTTGAGCGATGAGGATTTCAAATAACGCTTTCACGCCTGATACATTGATATGCAGCGGCTATCCTATCGCGCATTTCACCTATATGAATACTCCCTCGCATGTAAACGTGCAGTTGTGTCGTGACATCCTGTCTTTAGATCAACTCAAGTCAGCCGTCGAGGTCCTTTCTCCCGAGCTGCAAGGCAAAGATTGCCTCTTGGCAAAGATTGAACTACCTAGAAGAGTCGGAATAAATCCAACAGTGACTCGAAGTGATGGGGCTTAGTTAGGCTAACTTGACTGTCCTCTCACTCGCCGGCTTAGGATCAAGACTCGTGGTCAACGTGTGAGTCTATTGCTATCAGGTTGACCACCCATTAGGCCTTGAGTCTTGTCACAGAATCATGGCTGGATGGTCGAAAATTTTCCAGCTTGCAGTGCAGACGCTGCAGAGGAAACATGAAGACTCATCGCCACCAAGCATCGCCGCCGCCACAAGGTAGGCAGCACGCACGACGAATTGGGCGCCACGTTGACCAACTATGCGAGGACATTTGACATGTGACCATATGTGACTAATCCTATTCATCTTGACTCTGAAGGAGTGGCTCTTGTTGGCTCCTTAATAGCCGGTTCTATTGGTTGGAGGCCTACTTACTCTAGGCGACAACTCACTGACCTACCTACCTACCTATAGCAGACCACATAATTACTCTCGAAACGAACTCGCTTCAACGTATGCAAGGCTCGATGGCGGCTAGTACTGCTGACCACCTTCTTCGAGTTTGGTCACAGCCTACCATATTTTTTCAACTTTCTTCAGGCGCCAGTGTCCGCAGAGGTGCGTGAATGTACGAGGCTTCAAAGTATGGCCAGTTGAATACCCATCCACCCCTCGTTCTATTTCCCTTCGTTACTCCTTGTATACTCACTCAACATATTTCCGCTTAAAGATAAGTCAGGCAGTTCCGGCTGCCACAGTGGACAAAGTGTCCGTCTAGGTGCCCAACGATAAACTGGTGAAAAAGTGGCCTAATATAAGGACTACTGCTTAACATCTTTCGGCATTATCACATAACCTTCACCTCATATACTCTGAATAATTAAACTGGCCCATTTGATGTTTCCAATCGTCTTGCCACTGTGTTCATCACCCCACGTCGGCTTCATTTCCTCAAAACTGCATATTAGCTGCATGATGCCTCTTGGGGCTGTGAGCCATGTCTAAGCCACCCACATCAAGCGCGTGGCCAAGGCGGCGTAAGCACCCCCCCAAACAACTCCCAAACGTCACTCTGCATCTCGCATTCACCACCCGAGCCTCGCTCCAAAGGCCACGCAACTTTATGCAACAGGGCGGCCTCAACACGTACTCAAGCATGGCGGATCCAAAGCCCTGCTGGGAGTGTCTCAAGAGGCGTCTCGCCTGCGACTTTACCCGTCCGGCCTGTCGGAAATGTCGACTGAGGGGCGCGGAATGTCCGGGATACGACAAGAAGCCGCTGAAATGGCTCGAGCCGGGTCAGACGAGGTCCAAGGGGCGTCGTGCCAAGGCGGAATCCAACATGATCCGGCTTTGCCTGCCGGACCGCAGCGAAGCCAGCACCGTTATTGAGGCCATCAAGTATTGTGAGTGCCTTGAAGGGTGCCCTCGAAAAGCCTCTCTATATTCCTAACGCCGGGAAATGGCTAGACAACAACCACATTTGCCCCGATCTCGAGGCCGTAGGGCCCGCAGGCGTTTCCAAGAGCCCGTTCTTCGTGCACTTCACGTCAGCCTCGAACTTGCCCGCCTCGATAAGACACACCATGGTTTCGGTCGCCTTGGCTCATCGGATCCTGCAGTCCGAGCAAGGCTTCGAGGCTGATCGCGCTGCGCTGTCTACTAGACTTCAGACGCATCGAGGAGGAGCCATTAGAGAGCTCGCGCAAGAGGTCCAGACGTGCTCGCAGACAAATCTTGTCATTTTAGCGTCGGTCTTGACCTTTTTGTTTGCTGAGGTTCGTATTGCCACTCGGATCATCCCTTTCCTACAATGACGTCTAATTTGAACCTTATTAGATTCAGCAATGCCTCTCTCCAAATTGGCGTCATCACTGTGATGCTGCACATGCCATCATCGACGTGCTGGGCGGCCTGCCCATGTTGATCCTATCGCAACCAGTCCTCCACCATCTCTTGAGATATTTTGTCCTGTGCGTGCTGTGCATTGTATATATAGTAATGGGCTAATTCTTGTTTTATAGCATCGAAGTGATAGGGAGCACTACCTCACCGAAGATTGAGCCCGACAAAGCGCGTCGCCAACTGGAACTGGTCAGCTTGGTGCCCATTCTGTACGGGAACGGCCTCTGCACTTCGCTCCCATGCCCACCAGAGCTACTGCAGCACATCATTCTCATCAACTACTGGCGCTCTCAAGCGAATGAACCAAACCTGGGCCAGAATCCGCAAGCAGTTTCCCCCTTCGACCTACTCAACCGAGTCGCATCCTTTTCTGTCGAGGGCTGGGTCAGGCAGCTTCAGCTAAAGGAGCACGCCGCTGGCTCTTCAAATGACGAAGTATCGGAAACCTGGGACTGGCAAAAGATTGCCCATATTTTCCAGTCCTCTGTCATACTTTACTGCATCTCTTCCTTGTTTGGCTCGGACAGTCTTCAGCTTAGTCTTCCAAGCAACGTGGGCGCTACTGACATTGGAACTCTGAAGAGAGCCCATAAAGACGCACTCCTCTCCAACCTCGAAGATTTGACATCTCCATCGCAAACGCAACTACGCAAGCTCGTGCTGTGGCCTCTTGTCATTGCTGGGATCGAGCTCGATGCCACTAACAACGCCTCCAAAAAGTTCATTATTTCCGAACTCAACTGGATGAGCAAGACACTGGGCACCGCTTCACCATTGATAGCAAAGGACTTGTTGGAGAGGCTATGGCCGACCGGTGCAGGGAGATCCTGGGATCAGTTATTCGATAGATGTTATGTGTGTGCCATGTAGATGCACGCAATTCCATGACGGGACATATAGCCTCAAAGATAGACGAGAGAACATGAACTCTTCACCTCAGCGACGCAGCCTCGATCTCGTGCTTTAGATCCATCAAGGCGATCTTTTCATCCTCCTCAGAGGACGACTCTCTAAAATATCATTGTTTCCGACGCTGAAGAAAACCCTACAAAACATTGATGCAGGTGTGCCAATTAGGATACTCTGCGAAAATCGCTTGCCGAGCAGGACTTCATCAGTCTTCAGCGTGCCCTGAATTAATTCTCCAAGATGAATGCAGAGAATCCTTGGATGTCAACGATTTTATTGTAGACAGAAAGGATTATATATACTACGCATAAACCGCAAGCGCACCCTTTGACCAGCTCCGACGCTGCACTACAGTATCTCGCAGTTCGTACAGATTGATCAGGTCTTATCAATATCAGGAAGAGTTAATCGCCCAACCTGACCGCTAAGCAGCGCAGGAAAGCCACAACAACGATAGTTTCATTAATATAAAAACACAATCAACCCAATACTTCATTCAATTAATGAGACTAAGGAATATTCACAATGTTTCTTATACGCATATATGTACACATTATGAGAGTTCATCTCATCCTTGTCGCGCACCATTTCTTGGCCACAGATATTTCCTCTTCGGGTAAGTCATCACCGAGGCCTCTCAGCACAGCCATGTCGAACAAGCACTGGAGCGAAAGATGTTGGTTTTTGGCCCAAAGAGGCAAAATAGCTTCAATTCGCTAGGTCTCACGATGGGAAGATTGTCATTTGCGGTCAGATTAGCTTCAGTGTACATCAGGATGATGAGTATAAATGTCTGGACTGCCGTCACCCCAAGTCTAAAGTCACCATCATCAATCCTTCATCCTCATTAGACCAAGATTCCAAGTTTCTCTCTCATCCTACCGTATCACCGGCCTCATTCCATACTTTGACGGCCAAGATGATCGGCTTCGGTCTTGTCCTCCTGCTACATTCCGTTGCAGCCTCAAACCTCAACCCTCGGATCCTCGCTGACACGAACCGTGATGGCTTCGTCAACCAAATGGACGCAACTGACAAGGGCCTATGGACTGCAGACCGAGGGGCAATCTTCCTTCCAAACATAGGAGACAAGCAGCATCGCTGTGCCATCGTCGACCTCGCCGACCAACCACTCAGCAATCAGGAGCTTGCCGCGTGCAACGATGCATTGGGCGATGTCCTTTATGCACCCGAGTTAGCCGCTCCCATTCTTACGACCCCTCTGGATGATTTGAGCCCTGAGGCCGTGGGTTCTATATACACTGAGCCGCCTGCTACTCTTGGCCGCGTTCGGATTTTCTGGAAGCACGACCTGACTGCAAACGACCCTTCTTCGTGGTCTCTGGTTGACCCCCAAACACTCTTCAACACTACATCCCTCTCCCAGGGTCTCACTCTTGCCATCGATGCGAGAGAGCTTGTCTTCGACTCTGATGTTTGGGACGGTTCTGTTCGCGTCGTCTTCCGCGTCACAGATCGTAACCAAACCAGGCTCGATTCCGTCGCGATGAAGCAGGCTCCCGTGCTAATTCATCACCACCTCCAACGACCAAACCAGGTACTGAGCATGGACGGAGATGCGACCCTCTCCAAGTACCAGTCGGCATTCATCCAACAACTTGATGACATCCTTGGAGAATTGGACAAGGACTTGCCCCTGATGCTTCTCAACGGAACCATTGAAGTTTGGGCGCAAGACTTCATGGAGCCCGGATACGTCAGCATGCCAGGTCCAAACAGGACCATATCCCTCCGAGTCCTTGTTCGGTCCGCTCAGTCTAGCCGAGTAGCTGGGCGGCAGATATTCTCGCTTCTCAGAGGTCCCAGTGTGGGTGGTTTTCAGCCAGGCCTCGGCTCGGGATTTGGTTGGGAAGAGATCAACTCTGGCGGTAACATTGAGACTATTCCTCCGTACACATCCAAAGGGGGGATTCGATACCCAAGCGGCAGAGTCATTCTTGGCAAGCATTTTGACAAGTACCCGGCGGAATCCATCACCACTTTTTTCGAGTCTCAAGGCGCCCAGACTCCGTTCTTCATTGAAACGGGCTGGTTGGTCATCGGACATGTCGACGAGGTTGTTCAGTTCCTCCCTTATGACAACGAACTCGGATGGACTATCGCTATTGCAGATACGCGGTCTGCCTTGAACGTCCTTGAGAGTGCCAACAAAAGTGGCCATGGCTCCGTCAATGTCATCAGCTACGACGGTGATACGACTCCAGACGCAGAAGCTCTCTTCTTGGACTATAAAGAGATGAATACGACCATCGAGATGCTACTCTCCGACCAACACTTTCTCAATGTCAACAAGTACGCCCAAGTCTATCTCGACGAGACTCTCAGACTTCTTCTTCGCGAAATTCCCCTCTCAGAGGAGGACGTCATGCGCATCCCAACACTCTGGAAAGACGTCACTTACCCTTGGCCATTGAGCACCCCGGAAGGTCAACCTGATCGTCTTCATCCGACACTGTCTGGTGAAAGACAAGTCAAGTCGTTCCTTCCTCAATCGATCAACGGCTTGGTCCTGAACTCTGACTATCTTGCTCCGAAGCCTTGGGGTCCAATCATCGACGGCAAAGACATCATGGAGCAGGCCGTCGAGGATGTCTACGCTCGTGCTAACATGACGGTTTGGTTTATCGATGACTTCATGTCGCATCATGTCAGAGGCGGGGAGGTTCACTGTGGGACAAACACTTTGCGAGAGACTGGCTTTACTTGGTGGGAGTAGGGGCATGAGTTGGATGCACTGTGAAGGGGGAAACTGTGTCACAATTGATATGCGCTGGTATTAAATGAAATAGGTGTCTATCTACGCATCTGATATTCTCACCACTTCTTACTACTATACATCAATTCAACTCCAAATTATATCTCCAGTCGCATCTAGAACATGGCCTTCAACACCCGCTTCCAGGCAGGCGCGGCGGCAAGCTCTTCGCGATATTGCCTGATAGCTTCCCAATCGTGCTCACGTCGACCCGTGTCGAGATCGATATTGTCGACCTTGAGCCAGGTCTCCCGCTTCCAGATGTAGCCGCCAATGTAGAACAGAATCACAACGGGAGCAGCCAGGTACGACTCGAAGAAGGATTCGGCATCGCCGACGGAGCCGTCAATGTTGGTAATGGCCGTGTAGAATTGGGCCATGAGGACGATGATGTTCAGTCCGAGACCGATCCACGAACCCCACACGCCCAGAATGGCCTGGAAGGGGATCTCGTCCAGAGTGTGGCCGTGGTGCTTCCACGCCTGTCGGAATCGGATGTGGCAGAGGCAGATGGAGCCCCAGGTGAACAAGGCAGCCAGACCAGACAAGGCCTGGAGCCAGGTGAAGACGGTGCTCCCGTTGCCGTTGACGGAGAGGTAGCCAAGGAAACCGATAAGGATAATAGAGGTGACGGCCGGGAGCGGGCGTCCAGACTTGTCGATGTAGGCGAAGAACTTGGGAGCATAACCCTGCTGGGCGAGAGCGACGAGAGTTCGGCTTCCACCGTAGACGCAAGACACACCAATAGACAAGACGGAGACGAGGATGATGACGTTCATGAAGGAGTCGTAGCCCTTGAGGCCGGCGTTGGCAATGGCGATGACGAAGGGAGAGGCACTAGGATCGTCGTTGCTAGCGTTAAGGAGACGGTCGTCCTTGGAGTCGACCAACAGGCCGACCAGCAAAAGACCGACCACGTAGAAGAGAGTGATTCGCCAGAAGACTTGCTTGATGGCGCCGGGGAGGGCCTTGGCGGGGTTCTTGGACTCGGCGGCCGCAAGACCAACGAGTTCGGTGCCGCTGAAGGAGAAAGCCGCAGTGACGAAGACACCTGAAATGATCAGTAGTTATTCTCAAAGGAAACTCGGACGAAGACATACCGCAGAAACCTCTGAAGCCGTGCTGGAAAGCGCCGGGGTCGTACCAAAGTCGGGCACCCCAGTACTTGCCGTACATGCCATCAGAAGGACCGCCGCCACAGACGAGAACGATGGCAACGATCATGAAGATGACGGTGGCTGAAAGCTTGAGCAGCGAGGCCCAGAACTCTTCCTCGGCGTATCCCAGAGTTCCAAAGATGTTGATGATGATGATGGCAGCGAGGAAGACCTAGAATAGTGTCAGTTTAATACTAAGTAGCAGTGAGGTTTGGCCGTGATAACTTACGCTGACCCAGATGGCGACGCTGGTATCGGGTGCCCAGTACTGGATAACAGTGCCGCAGACTGTCAGCTCCAGAGGCAACACGAAAGCCCATTGCATAACGTAGTTCCAACCCATGGCGAAACCCCAAGACGGATCGACGAAGCGGTTGGCGTAACTGGATTCAAGAGTCAGCAACTTGACTCTTTGGTGAGAGGTGCGCAATTGTACTCACGTGTAGAAACCACCGGAAACAGGGTACATGACGGCAAGTTCGCCCAGGGCGTAGACGACGTTGAACATCATGACACCCATGATGAGGAAGCCAATCAGAACAGATCCAGGGCCACCAGTCTCCAGGGCAGCGCCGCTACCGACGAAGAAACCAGCGCCAATACTATGAGTCCACTTGTCAGTACAGGTTCTCTTCCATAAGTGTTGTGCAACACCAACCTTCCTCCAATGGCAATCATGTTGAGGTGGCGAGGCTTCATAGTCCGCTCCAGCTCCACGGAACCGGATCCATAATCCTCATGCGGGGTGAAGGACTTGAAGTTGAGTCCATTGCGAGTGGCCCACGACTTCTCGGGCCTCGAGACGGGGTCGATAGGCCCAGCCTTCTCCTCGCTCCCATTGGAGATGGAGTTGGCGGTGACGGGCTCGTTCTTTGCGGTGATGTCCTCCATGGTAAGGTGTATATAGAGAAGCAGCTCACTTCAACTTCTGCTGAGATGTGCTGTGGAACGTGTGCATCAAAGCCGCAAAGGCAGAGAGCGCCCGAGAAGACGATATATACTGTCCTCTCGCCCTCCTCTGCTGCCCTCCCCCAGAAAAGGTGAGAGGGGGGCGGCAAACATTGTGATAGCACCCCTACGTGCAGCTTGAGTCAAAGCGGAAGGTGATTTACGCGCGGGAAGCACAAAGACGTAATGAATATTACAGACGCTATCGATGGATTGGGCCTTTCGAGAAGAAATCGAAGCCTTCGAACGGATAAACCGGCATCTCGATGCCAGGGAAAAGTGGCAACGCTGCTGGCCCAACACGACTCACGGACGCCTTAATAACCTGGGGTACACGCACGAGGTTCCACCGAAACGGCGGTTCTGCGGGGCGTAAAGAGGGCTCTCTCGAGTGTCTTTTTTACTTTGGGTGCGTATCAGAGATAAGGACTTGCTTTGCTTCCTTGTTCTGCTTGTTGTGCAGTTCGGAAGACGCGATCTTAGCTGTTGGGTCCGGGTTCGCAAACCTTCAGCTTCAGTCACTTCGGTGGAGAAAGATGGGGAGCTGGAGAGTGAAGAACTGGAGACCAGTCCACATGTTTTTCTTTTTGCTACTGATAAGCTATGTTAGACGCAGTATCCTTGCAGCATGTTTTACGGCAAGCCCGAGGTTGGGGGAGGGAGGAGTTGGGAGGAATGTGGTGAGAAATGCAAGCTGGAGAGAGGCTGCTCGAAGCTGTGAGAGGGGGAGGGAACTAATGTGCAATGATGCAGGTGGCGTCGACGCCTCGCAAACGGCTAACTGAGAGTACATGCGAATAGGTACCAACCTCGAAGCAAAAGAAGCAAGCTCGGGCAAGACGGCGAGGCTACAAATGGACCTCCCTAGATAAGCTAGGTTCCTCAGCTTCCAAGTGTAACGCAATAGCTTAACGAGACCCAGTTGTTCATCTCGAGACGAACACAAATCGTAATCTGCGGTCACGGCCTTGCCTCCACGGTTTGCTTGCCTTCTCCTGACGGGACCTCCTCTCTGTGTCTCTCTCTTTCGGCCGGCCTATATCCGTCCAAGCTACCGCTGTCGATCTGACCCCGCCGCGATGCGGGCAAGCCGTGCCGGTCCTTGGCAAATGCTTGCTTCAGAAGGATCACACCTGACCCATGCATGCTTCCCATCTCCACCAAAAGGCCAGAGAAAGTGAGAGAAGGAGGGCTGCCCGTCGGCGCTTTCGCAGATAACCGCAGATAAGCCACTTCGGGCAGGCCAATACGACGCCAGAGCGAGAGTTTGTTATCGAGCGGGCGTATTCGAGGAATGCCGTGCTCTCTCGTGGGAGGCCGTACATATGCAGAGAGAGACAGCCAACGATTGATGCAGCGCGGGTTCCGGCATGCATCTTCCGGCGCCCGTCGGCAGGTCGACAAACCCGTGATTGAACGAGAAGCAGAGGACGATGCTTGATTCCCGTGCACAAGCGTCGAGCGGGGTAGACGGCAACGAAATGAGAATGCAGGGGACTTCCGCGCGGTCTAATGCTCGTTGCAGTTAAGGGGCATCGTTCGGGCATTCTGCGAAAAAGTTCCTTCGGTGATCGGAATGACGGACACTAAGAAGGCATGCCCAGGTTCGCTGCAACTCGTGGCACATATTCCGAGACGCAACCAATCCGACTCCCGTACGATATCCTCTCATTCATTCACCCGTCCGAGACAACCTGGTGAGCATGGGACGACAAGAAAAATCACATCACACTGATGTGCCATCCGTCCCTGCAAAGTGCAAGGGGGGTGCTGATTCGTAACCAAACCCACCACCTGGCTCGGAGATGCTGCGACGCATCGCTACCGGAGATCCGGTCAAATACAGTAGTTTCCATTTTAAGCCTGGCCTCGTCGACATGGGTTGATGGCCGTTCGTGGAGGAAATCACACGAGGAAACAAAGCTTCCGCGTCGACCATCATGTGTTTGCTTCGAGAAGCGCCGCCGGGCTAGAACTATTCTGATCCCCTGCCGCTCCCCGAGACAAAGAAATGCGAGGCACGTCCGGCACGAACTTCCCGAGTTGCCCCCATGGCCACCTGATCTGGGAGGCTCCGATACTTGCGGGTACCCTACAGGCGAGCGCTATCCTGAGATCAATTCAAGACAAATAAGCATAGTAATTCTATGATATCTGTTCCGAGACTCTCGACCCGTTGGGTCAATTTGTAACCAACTCTATCACGTGTGTGATGAATCATTTCGAGTCCATACCCAATTGCACGACGTCGCTCCAACGCGAAAAGGGAAACCAGAGTTGCAATGCCCAACCATTCAACCTGAAATATTCTGCGACAATCGGCCTACAATTCATATTCTGAGTCAGGCAATATTTACGACAATGTCATTTATTCCTAAGGTACGGACTCCAAACTTGAGGCGTTTGTATAGGGTATTGTTGCACATTTTACAATGAGACGCATGACGATCTCGCGAGTCACGACAAGCCCGCCGTGCCTTTATACTCTCCGTAGTGCTCTCTATTGGACCCCAAACAAGGTAGAATAAGCTTAAGTCTAACTTTTGGATCACGTCTATGGTTATGGTAGTTTTCATTGAGTAAAACATCTCGCTCAGTACGTAAAAACTGCGGGCATCTCATCTTCGATCACCCCATGAGGCCCATCTTGTGGAGATGTGGTCTTGGCTGCAGGAACGATCCTCTCCAAATAACAAAAACCAAGAGATTGAAGAGACAATCGGCAATCGGATCGGTTGAGCCTCAACTACCAAGGTAGCATCTGTAGCTCGATGCAACGACAAAGCCCTCCCGGGATAGTGACATATCAGAAAAAGGACTCCTCCAAAGAATTCCATCACTATAACCTTCCACCAGGTTTTTCTGGCACGAGAGAACCGACGACAGCACTTAAGAGTTGCGGCACCTCTCTACTGACTTCATACCCACAAACGTAGGCTCTGGCGAGGTCACATCCTGCACCTTGCAGACCTGCTCCGTCACCACCGCCCAAAAGATCGTCAGCTTCGCCATCTCGTACATGTGGGGTGATGCAAGCGACACGCAACCGATTCCAATAAAGGGCTCAACTTTTACGGTGACTAGTATTCTCATCAACGCCATGATACACGTCTGCGCCATCGAACCGGCTCCTAAGGGGCCGTGCTGCTCACAGAGATCGCGTCGCCTCATCGTTACTAGTTAGAAACGACACTTCCTATACGCCCTTGCCGGAATGATGGGATGGGCACTTTCAGAAGTCCAGAAGTTCAGAAGTTCAGGACCTATGGAAAGATTCCTCGCTCGCGTTATGCTCGTCAAGTTTCCTTATGAGATCGCCATGATTATGCAGAGTCACAGAGCATCCAAGATGTGATGCGCAAGATTCGCCTCTACGTGCGGCTAGGTCTACCAATCTCGACTTTGAGGTACCTATGTCAAAAACGTCGCCTTCATTATGGACTTCACGAAAACTTTCCGACTTGCGGCAGACGATAGACTGCGTGGGCCACAAGGTCGATCAGAGAGCGACAACAAGCATAGGCCCCGAGGCAAGTTTGAGCACGAAAGAACGATACCGCCTAGTCTGCTCTGTGACGATAATCTTGGACGAGATTCTCCCTCGGCCACTCACTGCACATCGTTTCAACGACAGCGTACCCTCTATTGTAGTCGTACTGGACCTGTTGAGGCCCATGCCGGTTACATGGCATCCCCCATCCCACAAATTAACATTTACTCACCCCTTTGTCTTCTCGAGAGGTATTTCCTGTTGCCCTAGAAAAAACACCGTCATGATTGACAATTCCCACGACGTCCTTTCCGGGGCATGCGTCGAGGATGGCACTAAAGCACTCCACCGGAACGACATGCTTCACGAGGCCGCCGAGCTCTTCCAAGAACCTGCCTTCGACAACAACCTATTCGGTGATGGACAAGAGGCTCATTTATTATGGCATTTACAAATGTACTTCCGGACTATCGATGACAGCCTGGGATATCTCGCGGGGGGGGCATCCAGAGTGGTGTTGCCATGTGCCTGATGACATTGTCGAACTTGGTGGCTTTGCGGCTAGTGGACAAAGACTTCCATTGTTTATTCAGCACCCGGAGATGTCTCCAGACTTGGAAGCGTAAACTATATCGGCTGGGAGCATCTATAGGACAGCGTTGAAACTCTTAAGATTAAGAAGTAACGCCTCTTGGTATCTTGCGGAGGTGAAGAGGCGGAGGAAGACCGGCGCCTGCTAATCATTTCCATGCAGCAAAGGTGGCAATCGCCGTTGAACATTCCTTTTAGTCTTACAGAGCGTAGCATACGGTCTGCTGGGTCCTGTATTAAGTTGTAGTATCACATTTAATACACGGCGGCTGGAATAGTCATCGATATTTAGCCCTCATTGAACGACGTGAGATGAGCTATACAGTACAAACCACACTCAAAAAATACATCAATTATAAAAATTAAAGACATTTCTAACGATTCATCCATTCACATGTCTTTAAACATGCAAACAGTGTCGGTAGACGCGAGGAATGTGGATGATTTGCAGTCAACACGAGGCCAGCGACTTATGCTCCGGTGCCCCCAACATCTCTGGCTCTAAACAGGCAGGTGTTCCGTGCTGATATCAAGAGGCCAAGTGTTCCAAGTATAACGTCCATTTTCAGTTATACCTTCGAAACATAACTGTCAAGCTTGAAAGGTGAAACACTGCTCCTTGTGAAAATGCGGCTCGACGTGCGGCCCTTGACGGCATTTTCTATAAACGTAACGGAGCTCGACCTGCTAGGCACGGCCAGCCTTAATGAAGCTCTTAAAGAGCATCCAGTTGCCCTGCATAGGTAGGTATCTCAGGTCATAGGACTGCTCTAACGTGTCCAAATCTCCCCGTTATAAGCCTGTTTGCCAGCTCAGCTAGCACATACGACCATAGCTCTCGGGGTCCCGGCCAGGATGAGTGAAGGCAAGGCGGTGCTCGCCTCGGGTTCCCGTCGCCAGGCACGCGGTAGTCCACAAAGGGCTAGGAGCCACTTCCCTCCCCATCGGCCCCGTTCCTTCCTCGCGCATTCTCATTGTGCTTCCTCCGCCTCCTTCAGATGTTCGGCCAAGGGCAATCCTCTCGTATTCCGGCTAATCGCATGGCATCAGGTCGTTACTACCGAGTCTACCTCCATTTAGCACAATAGAGATAGCCTTTCCGACACGGCAGAGGTTAAACGATGCAGCTATGAGATAGCTGCAAGAAAGCGGCGATGATACGGGAGTCTAATACATCATCAAATTAATCCTTGATCCTCCCTCTTCTGCCTATCCAGTGGTTTCGGGGGTCCGTCCGGGTCCTGTTCCTGTCAACCCGGCCCTGCCTCTTGAGAATCATCTTCGCGGAAAACAGGAGGTGCCTCGCTATCGTCTTCGAAGTCATTAGAGCTAGTTTCAGCAATGCGTGGCTCGGTAGCATCTGCTTGAGCAGCAGCTACGCTTGCCTAAAAGGCTCTAGCATTTGCTTCCCGAATGACATTGTCCCTATATTGTTTCGCTAAGTCCCTGGCGTTTCTGAATGCAGTGGCCCCACGGCAGAAACTGTTAATATTACCGGTCATACCCCATGTGTCCACCTGAGTCATATGGTACTCAGGCCGCCCGTTTGGTGTCATTGGCGCCGTAATGTGGTGGGCGAAGAGGAGTAGCTGTCCACCATGATAGATTGAGCTGAAAGTATGGGGCTTGCCATCGTATGTAGGCACTTCTTTGTCATGGTTTTGCAGGTTATGCATAGCTCGAGATCCAATGGCACCGTCGTAGCGAGCTTGTCGTGTTGCTACAGCCAGACTACCGTCTGGGCCTTTGACCTCCACGAAGAAGTTTGGCACCATCGGCTTGTCCTGTATGGTCGACGGCAAGATATAGCCAGCGAGCTCGTTGCGGACCGATCGGTCGAGTTCTTTAGGATGTGCACCGTCGTAAAGATCCGGCTTGGCGGGGGCGATTGTCCCGTCTGTAAGCGGCTCAAGTTTGGCGAATATTGTGTTTCTGGCAGATGCATAGGTGGCCTGGTTTGGGCCAAGAATGGTTGGGATGACATTTGCTAGTATATCATCTTCGTCTTTGGCCCGGGCATTGCTCTCCTGAAACGCCTCTATAATGCCGCTAGAGAACTCGGAAGGCGAGAGTGACCGCCTTGGTGCAGTTATTGCCGCTATGGCTTCTTCTAAGTCTGGCTTTTGTGAGGAGTATACTGGATGAACGCGATGGTCTGTTAGATGCAGGTCGAAGTTGCGGTCGTAGGCTGTCGTCTTTTTGGTTTTTATTGTTCCTGAGGTAGGAAAGGTGGTTGGGTTTGTCGGTTTGGTCCCCCCGCTTTGCAAAGATCGGCTCGTGCTCATGGCGTCAGAAGGTTGGTGGGGATACTAGATAGACTAGTTAGAAAGGTAATTCATAGATCGAGCTCATATTGGCTTACCCCCCTAAGGTCACGCAGGTCTGGACCGCCGTGTCTTGCGAACCGAGCAAGGTCTCTGGATGTTGTTATAGTGCCTGAGAGGGGTCGTCCACCAGGACCGGCTGGAGGAGAGGGATAAGAATGCCGAGTACGTGTCTGTCTGTCGAGTTCTTTCAAGGCCCTGTGAGTCAGGACAATCTTAGACAACCTGTCAAAGAACTCAGGTGGATAGTCCCAAGATTCCCAAGCGTCAAGTTCGATTTCGCTTCTTGTCTTGATCTTCTTGACTGGAGGGTCGGTGTCGGTTCGTAAGGGCTCGCCAGCGGGCCGCTTCTCTCGATTTTTCGGTTTCGCCATAAGTAACTATTGGGAAGAGGTGAAATAAAGAGAGAAGTCTGGGGAATGTAGTTGCCATTTTATGAAGTTTGCACCTTTGAGTAAAGAGATGGTTAGTGCTTATGTTTGGCGTTAAAGAAGTTGGGATAAAGGGAGGGATTGATTGATTATTTGGCGATTGCCAGCTTGTTGTTGCCCTACCAACCGCTTTACCATAAACGGGACCGTTTGGTGGGCCATTTCCGAATTTAGCTGCATGATTGATTCTTGCCAATCACACATTTATTTAGACTGGGCGTGGCGGGTGTACCCCAGCAAGATCCAAAAACAAAGGAAGTACGGAGTAGCTCCCCTGGATTTCTTGAGAACGTTCATTAGAATAACGTGCGCCATTTTCACCTGTCTAAGATGTTATGAATAGCGCGATATTATAAAATTTCCGCCACAGGGCAAAAGTTTGGCATTCATCGCAATTGTGACAATCAACGAGGTGCACCAGCAGCCTTATCAAGTATCTGTGGGTCCAGGCCGTAATATGCAGGTATTGCGTATCTAACATCTCGACAATCAGCTCCGCAAATTCCTAGCCGTAATGCTGGCCACAAGAACCCTCCAACAGCAACAACAGTCGCCCGGCAAGGGCGATGCGCTAAGAATTAAAGCAGAGGAAGCCAGAGCGACGAGCCGCTTTGTCTGAGCGTTGAAAGAGAGCTGCCCCCTCTGAACGTACTATCAGGCACCTCCTCATACTCGAACCTCCACGTCTCTCAAGTCCAGGTCCCTCTTGCAAACTGCGGACGCCGACAAACGCCTTGCTCTTCAAACCTCCTCAGGCTTCCAACATCCGCGCTCTCCGTATCTCGTCGCACCGATAACCTCCCTCTTTACCTCTTCCTTCCAACTCCCAACAAACCCGAGACGCTGACAACCTCATTGTGAGCAGGGCCTTCATCTCCCCTGCGTTAGCAACCGTGAAGCGTCAAGACTGGCTTTGAGCGTACCCGAAGAGGAAACCTCCAAGGGAGGTGACCACGGCGAGGAAGAGCGCCTCGACGCCGCAGATGGCTCCGTTGACCTTGATAGATCTGTCAATGTGCCAGTCGCAGCGCCTCGATTTCAACGAAAAAAAGACCAGAGTCTACATCAACCGCACGGAGCGAGACGAGACCTACTTCCGCCACCTGGCCGAGGAGGCCGAGCAGAAGGAAGAGCACATGGTTCACGACGACAGCTCCCAGGAGAAGTCGGAGTGAGGGGTGTGAAAATCTGTCAAGCCGTACTCAAGACTCGCCTTCTTCGACTGGATATTGGATGCTCTGTATATATCTCGCTATAGTAAAACCCGAGACTGTAATATTGATATTATATTTTATCCCGTTGCCACGTGCCCGTGGTCAAACTTCGCCTCTCGATCGGGATATCGGCACTATAGGCACTCGGCTAGGCTCATCAGGATCTTCGCTGTTAATGCTCAACACGCCCAATTAGGAGTCCGCGTTTAAAACGAGGGGATGCGAGATTGACCGCTGCGCCACTTTGGCAAAGACAAATTGATCTGTTGAAGGATCTTTGCAAGCGGTTATCCGAGTGTCTGACAGGCATGAAGGCATTGTCAGCTCTAGCCTGTCTCCCATGTGGCTAGGTTGCTCTTGATTGACGAATAACGTGTAGGAAAGAGCATAGACTGTGGTTGTTATTGTAGTACAGAGAGTGCCCATGTGACGTCCTATTACTTGACACGATCCAGACCATCCCCTTGCCGTACCGTTCGCCCTCGTGGACGGGGCAATCCTGCATCTCGTCCCTCCGTGGACCGTGCAATTACGAACCCGGGTTCTTGTGAGCGATATGCATAAAGTCCGGGGCCAAGGCCGCCAGTGTCACCCGTTCAGTTCCGAGATCGACACCATTGCGGCCTTCAACCTTGAGCTGCCTATACCCGCCTGCGAAGTCGACGAACAGGGTACCCTCGACTGGCAGATACCTGTCGATGAGGGGGACTTTCCGGTTCGGCGTCCTTGCACGGGAGGCATTTTACAATGCAGAGTACTTAAGATATGATTTTGCGGCATTTTTAGAGGTCAACAGTCTCTGACATCTGGTAAACATGCAAGGCGTTTTCTCTATCTGCCGTATGGCACGTTATGATGGGATTCGATGCTCGGAGATCACAAGGGAATCAACACCGATGCAACTGTCTTTTCCTCTTGAAGCCGGCCACAGAGTCTCCTTTGCGAGCTCGCTGACGAGATCAGGACAGCCTTAGCGTTTCTCTCACTTCTTCACTGATCCCCCTTTTTGCGGATTACAGGTGAGATTGCGGACCTGGAAGAGGCCATTAGAACAGCAAGACAAGCTATTAACTCAACGCCAGACGACCATCCCGACCGGGCAGCCAGGTTTAACAACCTGGGAAACAAGCTTGGTCGGCGGTACGAGCGGACAGGCGAGATTGCGGACCTGGAAGAGGCCATTAGAACAGCAAGACAGGCTGTTGACTCGACGCCAGACGACCATCCCGACTGAGTCGACGATCCAGTCTCTATCGAGCCATCTTCGCCTTCCCCTTGTTCTTGACAGCATCCTCCGCATTACCGATAAAGGCGAGCAACTCAGCCAAGAGTTGAGGTCGGCCCTGAGCCTGCGGTCTGTCCCAGAACAACATCGGCTCAGAACCTTCGCTCACAGCCTTAGCCGCAACTGTGACAACCTGTGCGAGGTAGGCCCAAGTCAGGCGAACCAGGTGGTCGACGAGAGAAGTGAACCGACCTCGGACGCTTTCTGTACCGCGACTTTCAGGCCCGAGACGGGAATTGGCGAGGTCACAGGTGCGATGGTCTCGGGCGCATCAGCCAGTGTGACCGGAACCACCGTTGTGGCCAGTTCGCCCAATGTGATGCCCAGCATCGAGCCCATGGCTCCCGAGAGAACTCCTTCTCCAATCAGCCTCAGAGGAGCTGCTATACTTTAGTATAGCTATGAAGCGAGCGCATGGCGTTCCATGGACTGTCTTGAGACTCCTGGCGGATCAGATGACACTGCTCATAGAGACAGGGAGGACGAACCCAGACAAGTTCCGCTACGACCTGGAGAACGAAGGCTTGCCGTTCTTATACCCAGACTCGTCTACTAGATGTGTCGAGCTTGACGGCTTGTATGAGCGGGTACGGAACTCCATCACTGGCGACATGCTCCTCGTCAAGGGCACCGACTTTAGGTTCGGCGTGGACTCGATACGAAGGCTTGGTGGGGCGAGGTGGCTCAACAACGAGGCCATTCTTGCTTGCCTACACTTATCCGACAAACTGGCCTTCGTCCGGGTCGGCTTCTCCATCCCAATCCATTGGCAGACGCGATCCCACAGAACCATAGCGCGGCCGTTCGATGGAAGCCCTGCATGCCGTCTCGTCAAGACCCTGAAACGCAGCATAAATTTACCCAGCTCTAGAGGAAAATAGTTCCCACGTAATAGAGCAATGTCCTTTTGCTAGCGGACCTGAAGTAAAGGCATCCGCTCCGAGCTGCAACCTGTCAGACGACGCCTTAGAGTAGATGGGGTTACTCGCGCGAGGGGTAAGACGGGGAGCCCGCTGTCAGCCCGAGGACCCTGACGCTCCAGTCGCGTGTGGCACGCATATGGGTGCTTTCTGGGCACCATTGTAAGTGCAGCAGGGGGTTTCAATGAACCGGTTTCTGTCCCTGCTGTGTGTTTTTGCCACTGTCAGATCCCAAGACCAAAAGACACTCGCCAAGGCTGCCGTTGAAGGCTGAGCCTTGAAGGGGAACTGCATTCGGTGTGTTAAACATATTTCCATATATCCCAACATAAAAAGACCTGGAGAGTGCAACATATTTTCCCGAGACATCAAGACCACTACCATGCATGAATGCCGCGTCCCTGAGCAGCTGCGCTATTGCGAAGCCCTTCGCTATGTGGAAGACTCGACGCTCGCTCGGTTGTGCCTTGGCATGAAGACAGTCAACATTGGAGCTGGTGAGTGGCAGCGCTTTACGAGAACTAGTGAACCACGATATTAAGATGCAACCAGGCCGGACCATAAGACCGTGGCACGAGTTCCCTCTTTCTCTTGTCCTCGTCGTCAAAGGCAACATCACCGTCACCGTATCTGGGCTTGCAAACCTCCCCTTCCACATAGACCCAGAGGGCGGGTTAGATAACAACACACCTCTCGAAGCATTCAAAACCATCAACCCGGGAGGCTTCCTCAATTCAACGTGTCAGCTACTATCAGCCCTCCTGGGAACCGAGACATCTGTCCACGGACCCTACACGAATATTGTCGACGCCAAAGTGGGATTTTGCGCCCCCACGGCAGTGACACTCTGCGTGATCCCTCTTACGGATTTTGGGGGCAATCATGTGCCAGAAGATGTCCGCGGGCCTGTCGTTCAGGCATTGATGAAGAAGATCTACTCTGTCGCCTTTCGATACGCCAAGTCTCACTTTTCACTGCACAATGAGGTATTACGATGCGAAACCCAGCTCAACAAGCTGGTCAACTCTTTTTCGGCACTGGATGGATCGTCGCCAGTCCATTTAGACCCATCCTGTCAGGGTAACGCTTTCATCGCCACGGTGGAAGACTAGACGCGGGGATGACTTTCCGGAGTTGGCCGCGGCTAGCTGGTCCGCGAGTGCCGCAGGGCGCAGGCCCTCGAAGGAGGCTTAGATTTCCACGTCTTCGGTTAGCATCATCAGCTCGTAGGCAGTGGCCAAGACGACGTTGGCTTGGCCGTAGTCGGAATTGGTGAGGGAGAGAATCTTTCTAGGCGAGGCGGGGGCCATGTTGGATGATGGGCGAGGATCCAGGTGTGAAGCGTCAAGGACTAATTGCTGTGGCTAACAACGAGCGACCAGGGAGCGTTGTGGCAGGACGATGGGCACAGCTGTGGCCCGCTGGTGATCAGACATGCCCGGCGCCGGATGCTGGGTCGGCCTGTTGTCTCCGGAGATGTGAATAGGTATGATGCGAGGGAAGTGAGGGCTGAGGCCGTGCGGCTCTTGTGCTCGGCGTGGACGAGTGACGGTTTGGTCGCTGCACCAGATTCACCAAGGCGGAAACGGAAGGCCGGGGCGGGAGAGCAGGATGGCCCAGGGGGAGAGGGCAAACGGCGGAAAGTAAGCGGCTTGACGAGATATGAGAAATCAACTCAAGGGTCCCATATTATCATCGATACATCTCGTAGGCACATAAAGACCCGGCGCGGGATGAGTCCAGTTGATGCATAAATTACCAGCTCCGTCGGACATCAATTGAGGCGGTTCAAACTTCGCCCATGGCCGGCCGCATTGTGGCCCGAGAACCAGCCCATTGCGCTGATGATCGGCGGTTGACGGCGTACCAGATCTCGGGGGAGTAGGTCGACGTAAGGGGGTCGCTTCATACCAGTAATGCTAAGAGTAAGCGCTGTCGGGGTCCGAACCTCTTGGGGATGGAATCACAGTAACACGACCTAGCCGCAATCACGTGTAACCAACTTCCCGGGTCGTGGTACTAGTAACGCAGTAGTTTTTGATCACATGTTCTCAAGGAAGAGCTCTGAGTAATACTGGTCACGGACGTTAGGACAGAGGAGTAGTGCTGAGATACCAGTAAGCCCTCTCCAGCTTTTTTGGGGGGGGCGTTGTCTATACTACCAGTAACTTGACGCCCGAAAAGTAGGGGGGGACTGTGGGAGGTATGGGTTTACCAGTAATGGCTTCGATATGGTTACTGGTAAGCCTTGGCTACTGCATACTGGTAAGGCATAGAGTTGGTTACTAGTAACTTTAAGATGCAATTACTGGTAATAGTAATAGTAATAGTATTTATACTCTATCCTACCTAGCAAGCTAGGCCTATAGTACCTCTACATTCTAATTGCAGGGGAAAAACCGTGTGCCCTTTTGAGGTCGGTCACTGGATGAAAACCCTTAGCCCAATTCATCTCAACTTCAGCTCCAGCCAATCGTGTTCCCTTCCGTGTCAACAACAAGAGCCCTCATCCGTTCAATCCAATTGCCCACAACCCTTCTATTTCCTTCCGTCACGTTCTCTGTGTGTTCCTATTGGTTACTGGGACGGGAGCCCGGGCAGCATATTTTTCCGTGCCGCTGTGTGGCAACTGTGCTGTCCATTTTTATAGTGGGATGGAACAGTCCACTCGTAGCTCTATGACCAGGGCGGCGGGCTGGTGTAGTGGCGAGACCTCCATTTTTGCGAGCGAGGAGCTCGGGTTCAATTCCCGCCGGCCGACTTTTTCCTGCGGGGGGACCAGGCCCACAGAATCACAGCTCGGTCAAAGAACCGTTGCCCCGGCCGGATTCGAACCGACAACCTCCCTCGAAGAGGTCCCGTCAGCTCCCCGCACGTTAAGCCGAGAAGCGGCGAACTAGCACTCGGGTCGGTGACGACCGGGGAATCCTCGCTGTTGTATGTTTTTTGCTTAATTCTCTTTTTTTTTTTTGGCATCGAGTTACCTTGCTCACTTCAGAAGTATCCCGCATCGGCAAAGGTGATATTGTGTTATCTCGCTTGATCCGTAAGATCCCAAAACCTGGAGATCTTCAACGTCTCAACCACCTACCTATCTGAGCGTAGCATACACCCAGTGCGAGGATCTTGCCATCATCGAGTTCACAGTGCAGTGACTCGCGGTCACTTTCAGGAACTTATGAAGGTTTGATGGAGAGAGCTGATCACCTCACGGTGACAACACTGATTGACATGTGTCTTTGAGGAACAAACCTGTTTCACTGAGAAATAAGTGAAGTAGGTTCAAGCTGCCAACTAGTTGGTTATTATTTTCATTAAAATCGCACTGCTCCAACAAGAGATGTCTCGTGCCATAAAGTAACATGCTGTGCGGTCCGACTGGCAAGCTACCGAAAAAGTCTCTTGTATAAGTAGTCTAGGTACCGACTGATCTTGGACAGAATTCTATACGAAGGATTCCATGTCAAACAAGGGGTATCTCCTCTGGCCCGAACCACGGTACGAGGCTTCGACCTGAACATAAATCGAGAGCTCACTCCCACGAAAACCGGCAAAAGAAAATCCTCAAAAAAATAAATCCAGGCTTCTGAACCTGGGGCTGGAATCTCTCCCGCCGGGAATTGAACCCGGGTCTCAAGCGTGACAAGCTTGCATACTGACCACTATACTACGGAAGATTGCTGGCGTTTGTGCGCCAGTGTAGCTTGGGGGGTGGGTTGGAATCGTGGGAGCCTCAACCACACTAAGAAGGACGCGAGTTCAAAGTTCCACGCTAAACAGCTTCTCACGTCTTCGTGCTGAGGTACGATGTAGCCTATTCTTGGTGTGGCTGAACTACCGAATACGGATGCCTGCTCGTGAGAGTGGAAGAGTCACACTTCCGAGATAGTCAGATCCACGGCTGCGCTGCTGCGCATTTGTTGGACTTTGGTCACGGGCGGGTGCCTGGCGGAGTTGATACAGCCTGAAGTCTTAGTCCTTTTTTCCCCTTGTACGCACATGCAGTTACCTGTTCATACCACAGCACAAGGCGCATGGCGAGACTAATCCTGTGGATATCTGTAGTTCGGGGCTCATCCGTCACAGGGGCAAATATCCCAGTGCCTCACGCCCTATGACGAAACATCATCTGGACCGTGAACAACGTGTCTCAGATTCGGAGGAATGTGTTCTCATCATGTTACCAAAGAACACGCCGAAATGGCAATTCACAATTGCGCGAGGTAGTTGGCATTGTCTCAGCTCACCACATCGTGCGATGTGGTCATGTGCAGTTGTTCACAATAAGTCTGACGGTCTGACGGTCCGAGGGCACGAAAACATCTACGCATACGATCAGGGACGACCTTGATAATTTATCCACCCATGAATGTATCAAAGTAAAGCAGTGGAACCAACGGTTTTGCCCTCAAAGGCTGGGCCGCCTGTACTTCCACGTGTCGCCTGGTCCCAATTCCCCCAATCTCTCCTGTGCACCTGTGCGACATTTCTCCTGGACTGATGCCGTCGACACTGACTCTACGTCACTACTGATTTCTAGTAACTACAAAGATACGTCAATAGATGGCAAGGATAGACTGAAGTACCCTCATGACCTGGCAGAGGGCGCAATCCAGCGGCAAAAGAGTCACTCGGCGAGATGTCCTTTGCTCTCCTTTCTGGTTTTGGAATTCCGCACGTAGGAGCTAGGACGTGGGTTTTCATCGATTTGGAGGACCACCAGGACTTTTAGTTCACATTTGCGGCCTAGCTATCGTGATATCTCGGGGCGTTCCCAGCGACATAGGCATCCAGCAACCTAAGAATCTCGCATGGGCCTAGTTCCATCAACAGCCTCACGGCCTCGGGAAGTCCGCGCTCTTCAGGCTACAGTCTAGTTGGTACACATGATGAAAATAGCGAGCTGTTAATATCGTTATTCCTGATGTGGTCAATTGAGAGTCTGTATGATCCAGGAGACCGGGACCGAGTTACAGCTCTGAGCCAGGCACACCGTCCGAGTGTGGAATCCCTGCCTATCCGCCTACATACTAATGTATTAAATATTATCGCACGACATAGGCATGTGGTGTCAGCGATAGAACTGAGATCTTCGATCCCTAGTCAGCAGGCAACAGGTGTAGCCTACGAGAACTCGCTTATCGACCAATAACGAACACATGCCTATCCAAAGCTGCCACGAAGATCGCCCCTTGGGTGCCGGCTGCTGTCAACTCCCACCATTGGACGCACACATCGTATCAATACAGGGACTCGCCGCTAAGGCGCACTGCGGAAATGTTCAACGTGAACCATTTCATCGTCGACCTAGCCAGGCCCTACCCGATTCCCTTCATCCAGTCCGACATGCATGGACCCTTGTTAGCAGCAGCCGCAGCAAGACAACACATATCTCTATATTCTTGGTAAAGATGGCCAGAATGAAACAATAATCGGCCTCCGCAGCCCGGAAAACTCACCGCCTCATCCCTCCCACGCCACCGGTTATGCGGTTTGTGTATGCGTTGGCAAGTGCATATGAGTCATAGCCGTTTATGCAGACCGCTTCACTTTCCGACAATACTTTCTGCGAGTAAAACACTGGAAATTTGAAGGAGGATATACTTGAGCTGGAAAGTTCATTCTGAGCTAGGTATCATCATTTCAAATGTGTGCCATAAACGCTTTGATGGCATGAAACATATGATTCTCGGCTGATTGCAAGACATTACCAACGGTTCCAGACACCGATGACGTCTCGTCATGTACATGTTACAAATAGGATCCCAGGCTTCCGTAATATCGCCAACTGCCGGGAAAATTGTTGATCCTACATTGATGTAATGCCTGAGGCTGCAGATGCCTGATATCAGGCACTTCCATACAATCCTCCTCACACCCTTGCTGGCCTCGCAGACACTGCAACCCTACCTGAATATACTAAAATTGAGAAATCATAAGGCTCGCCCAAGAGACAAGGATCCAATGGATTTCAGGCTGATATCACCTTCATGTGAGCGCCGTGATTCCGGATATCCTATCCCGCCGAGGCTCGGCGGAGAGCACACACATGCTTCTCTCGCTCAGATTTGATCGCATCCATTTACCCGGTGGTTTCGTAGCATTTCACGGAGTAAGCAAGTAGTTCCTTCCCCTCATTTGCCCCCAATCCTCATCCATGCTTTTCGTCCTCTCATGACTCGAGTCAACAGACCGTGCCAGCCTGCTTGTGCTCTACACGACTCCTTCTACAAAGGTCATTGCAATTCCTTCCTATACTTACATTCCCCTCGGCATATTTGCATGATATAGTCTACTCAACCCCGCTTCTGAAAGTCTAACGCATGAATATCGCCAGCAATCATCCCACGTACCTTGATGCCCCTGGGCAAGCACTTTACTTCCCACCTTTCCCAGACCAAGCTGCCTCCCGTCCATCTCGTTTCCAAATTCATGATTATGTGATCTCTACCAGTGAATCCTCGCCTTGACCCCATCTATCCGCCCCCTTCGACACGGCGCCAAGGCAACCCGGACGTAAGCTCTCGTCCGCCCCCAAGGACCCCTATCCTATTGCAACCGCCCCCTGAGACGAATGAAGCTAAGCATTGAAACTCAAGTCTAACGTCTCAAAGCTTTTTTGGAATCAGATGTCGCAACTTTTCATCCGGGGGGCTGAATTATTGTCCCTCTTTCTCGTTCTCGTTTCTTCCGAGCGGCCTCCTTCGGGTCCGTCGGGTCGGTTCTTGCTGCTGCGCCTCCAAGCACGTCAGTCGGGGGCGTCCACAATTACGTCTTTCCGTTGCCCGAACGGTTCCAGAGTTCGGAGCTGACGAATGCATTCTTTCTTCTTTCAGCTCCTCAAGGGCTTTTTTTCTCTGCCGAAGTGCCTGAATACGCTGGGAGAGAGCGCGGGGGTGAAGATTACGACGCGTGACCATGCTCCGTCTTGGCTGCTGGGATATTTTAAGAAGCTGTAGTGTGCGCTTTACGAATACTCAGATCAGATGCTTATATCTACGAGCACTGCCCGGGGGCTTTTCCCTTCGGGTAGTAAGCAAGAATTCTCTACGTAGGTAACCAAACTATCGGGGAGGGTGACGACAAAGGGAGTGCCCAGGCAGCCTTGGACGAGGGGCAGGTTGCGAGCACTCGAAGGTTTTCGTTCACTCTCTCATCTTTGCGCAAATGTGTTTCCGCCAATTGGCAGGCAGCGTCTGTGACTCGAGGCTGTCTCGAGTTGAAGTCACAGCTACCAATGCCATTGGCAAGATCATTTGACCGCATGGTCCCAGGGCTGAAGCACAGCGGCAGTAGCCGACTGTGGCCGTGACGTAGGGACTCGATGTCTCGGCTCCGTAGTTCGCCAGATCTTGCAGGCAGACGCCCGACTACCTCCTACACAGCCGTTGCCTGGGCTTCCATTGTTCTTCCAGATTCTTCCTCATCTTCACATTCGGTCACTTTCCTACCTTGATAGGATCTCTAAGCACCTATCGAGCAGGGAGCACCCAGGCGCGCGAGCTGTAAGCCTGGTGTTCCGAATAGAGTATGCTCGCTGCCGTTGGGCTGATTCGGCCCTGCCTAGCTCAGGAAGATAACCGCCCTACCCAACATTTTGGAGCTATCGAATGGTCGACCCATTTCGAGGGAAAAGTGCAAAAAAAAAACTGTTACATGTGCCCTGCTCACGCCGACGTGTCACCCCTGCAGTGGACTGTTTTGGCCAAAAAAAGGGAAACTGTACAAAGCAACGAGGCCCACGAGGGCCTCAAGCCTGCAGCCATGTTGGGAGGCCCAATGGATATAGCGCACATGGGCAGGACTCAGGACGCATTGGTCGGACATGGCCGCGGGATCAGAGGCAGATTAAGGCGAGGTATTTGTCTACAATGGCCGGTAGGATGAAGAAATGCACTCAATGGATGCAAATGTGCCACTCGTTGGCAGTTGCGGTGTGAGGGAGCACGACCCGGGTCAGTTGAACAGCAGCTTACTGCTCCTGAGCTCCCCATCACCCATGGCTCGGCAGTGAGCAAACTGACAGAGGGGCAGTGAAGGAACCCCCGTATCTTATCTACACATATCTAGGAACAAGGCACACATATGCCCTGGCTGTGACTCGAAATGTTTCAAGGAATGGAATCTTCGATTTTGAAAAGAAGGGCTCTAGAAGGTTTATAAAGGGACGGATCGGCGGTCACGAGGGCGATTGGCGGAGGATGACTGAAGATGGATGCCGAGACGCCCGTCATGGCACGGCAACGGAAGACATTCTTGGCCCGTGTAATGTGCAACATAACATCAGGTTGAAAGAAAAAGGACTTTGCATCAGATGCGCACGGAAACTGTGGTGACGCCGTGACGGACGGCTGTGATGAAGCGGCCCGCGCGTGACGACAAGGCAATTGGGGATAGTACAAGGCGGCTAAGGCTTGTTGTTGGTGGCAGACATTGGCCTGCATGCAGGTCGAATGCAAGGTTCGCCTGCAATGACTGCATGGACCATGTTTTGGGTCCAGTGGTGAGAAGAGCCTTGCAGAAAAGATCTGTTGTGCAATTGCGCAAACTTGCTTGAAATAGAAGTCGTTTAGAAGCATTGGAAGAGTGGAGGCTCACACATCTTCTCACGTTATACCGGCATGTAACTCATCAAACATTGGATCTAGTGGAGCAGCCGTCATGAATACCCCGTAATGACGTTCCTAGGGGAACGGGATCTTTTCTTTTGGGGGCCGGATTTGAGTCCCAGGTTCGTTCGTTCACTCGCCGAACGACCGTGGACTCATCGGAACTTGAAATTTGCAGCATCATAGAAGCCTTCCAGAGCAAGTCAACAACAAGGTCGAGACCCTATCGACGAACCTCGATCCATGCAAGCTGCAGGCGTGTTGCTTTTCAGCTGCCAGCCAGCGCCCATGCAAGGAGAACACCCGAGCAAACCAAGAAAGCGGTCCATGGCCCGTGCGAGCGAGCTCACAAATGTGAGAGGATCGGCGATTGGCTGTGATTCCCCAAGGAACAATTTCTCAACCAGCAGCACTGATGTGCTCGTGCTCGCCGAATCCGGGGGCGCTAACTGAATGGATGTTACCTTGGGCTGAGACACTATGTACAGGGGGGTGTTCAAGGGGTGGGACGGGTCGAATGGAAATGAGGTGAATCAGAGTCTATGTACCGGTACTTAAGTGCCGTATCTTGGAGTTTGGCAAGGACGCCCACAAGCCCCATGTAGATGAGGTACCTATACATGAGTTATTCTACTTTAGCAGCAATTGAGCCTCTTGGGATTTTCTCACTGGCACAATACACAGAGGCCACTTCTATATAACTTGTCGAGGAGGCATTCGACATCACGACGGGACGCATCTGCGTAGGGCCTCGAGTTATCTCGTTTCTGCCACACACAGTCCAACCATCAGTTTCTTGCCTCGTCCATCTTGGTTGCCAGTGTATTATTAGTTTCCCTGGGAGCCCGAATGCGTCGACATTGAAAAAGGCGCGCATTCTTTCCTCCTCCTCGTCTTCCTCCTCACAATGGCACCCCGAGGGACTCACCTCTATCAACATGTCCACCACCAGCTCCCTCACAGGCCCGCTACCGCAACAACCACCAACTCTGCGGTAACATCGTCGGAAACATGTACGGCGCCAAGCGCAAGGCTGTCGATGGGGCCAGGGCCAGCCTCGTCGTCGTCAACACCAACCCGTACGACGTGTTCGCCAACTCCCTCCTCGCCCAGTCCTCCCGCCGACGTTGTTGCTTCTCAGGCTACGGCGACGACTGCTCCTCCTTCTCCCTCGGGGACAAAGCGGAGAAGGCCTGGATATGTCACGGCTGCGTCGTCCTCGTCGTCGCCGTCTCCCAACTCAGCAACCAGGCATACCACCACCCCCCGCCGTCCTCGCCATCGGTGCAGACCTTCCTGCACGGCGAGGAATTCGCGCTCGTCGTCCGTCTCGTCCACTTCATCCTTTTCCAGCTGCAGCAGCGGCGACTCCGACTCGGGATCCAGCACAACCAGCGGCAGCGAGGACGACGACTTCGTCCTCCCCCAGAACCACGACTTCCAAGCCGCCAGACCGGGCCTGCTGGCATTCACCCATCCCTGCGCGTGCAACTGGAAGCTAGGAACCACGTATCGTGCCCCCCCAGAGGACCGTCTCCCTCCGCGCAAGCGCGCCAGGACCAGCGGCGGTTCCCGTTCCTTCAGCTCGTCCACCACGACGAGCATCAAGCAGGAAAACGACGACTCGGACCCCCAACTCGTCGTCGTGTCCCACCTAGACTGCTACTTCCACCTGGCCTGCCCCTACTACATCTTCAACGGCACCAAGTACCGCCGCTGCCTCCAAGACCACGACCTCCAATCCGTCGAGGCCGTCATCGACCACCTCTGCAACCACCACATGGAACCCCCCTGCTGCCCCATGTGCTACCGCGTCTTCGACCGCGCCCGCGACCGCGACGAGCACGCCTCCAAGCGGTCCTGCCAACCCCGCGACGACCCGTGCGACATCGACGGCCTCGACCTGCGCAAGCGGCGCAAGTTCTCCCGCTGCGACTCCGTCTACCACGGCGAGAGGCGTCGCTGGTACCGCATCTGGAAGACCCTCTTCCCGCGGACCGCCCTCCCGCGCTCCCCCTATCTCGACGGCGGCGTCGGTCTCGAAGTCTCCGCGGCGCGCGACTTCTGGGCCGACCACGGCCGGGACCGCGTGTCGCAGTACCTCGCCCAGCGAGGCCTCCTCCAGCGCCACCGAGACGGCGAGGAGAGAGCGCTGGCTGCTCTGTCGAAGCTAGCTTTGCAGGACCTTCTGGCTCGCGTGCTCAGGGAGCACGACGCCTGAACCATCAAAAACGGTCGGTTCTATGCCATTTTCCTTTGTTTGTTTCGTTTGCTGTTCTTCACGAAGTCATGAATTACCCGGGACAGGATATTCCTCACGGCGTCATCTCAACTTGCAGGAGGGGGTGGGGGGGTTTCTTTCTTTTGTTAATAGATTTGTACCATTTTATTCACCCTTTATTAGAAACAAGGTTCATTCCAATTCGATACCCCTGATAAAAAATAAAAATCACACAAAGAATCATCATAAATGGAAAAAGGACTTCGCTCGATTAAACAAGAAACTACTATGCCCCAATTAGGTAGTCGAAAAAAATAACATACGAATCGTGTGGTCATCGTCCGTCGAAGACCAGATGCCATGGCTGCATCACAAAAGTGTCAAGTCGCTGTTATATAGTGTATGCATGAGTGCTGTACAAGCAGGTATCCAACAAAGAAAATCCAAAACCTTTCATTATCCCCGTATCAAAAACGCCTCGTGCAAGTACCCGTGATGCTGAGTCGTCATGTCATACATCGTTGCACATCTCGGTAAGGACCGGCTTTTGGTTTGCCTGCGGCAGAGCGGCGTCAGGCCAGGTCCGATTCGCTCGTCGACATGGAAGTCCGAAAAAGACTACCGACAAACGAAACGGGCCACGATGGTCTGCTGGCACTCTGCTCACGTCGGGGCCGGCCGTCCACCAAGGAGCTGAGGATTGATGGTGGTGCCCATGGTTGGCATCACGGGGTCTCCAGCTTCCAACGAATCTTCCGGCGCGGAAGAGGGAATTTCGCCACCAACACCGCCGTCGCTAGCCGTCACCAAGACGGGCATTTCGGCGACTCCATCATATCCATCTGCATCGTCTGCTATTAAAACAGCCCGGGCCAGTTCTGCACCAGCGGCGACGGTGGCAAGGCTCTCTCCGGCCAGAAGATCGCTTGGTGAGCCCATGACGTCGAACGCCCAAGCATCTTGGCTTAGGAAGTCATCAAAGGAGAAATCCTCCATAGATCCAAGGCCTTGCAAGCCTGGCGGGTTTCCAATGTGGAAAAAATCGGCCGCATCGGCAGGCAATGTCAGGGGAGGGTCGAAGTTTGGAGGAGAGGCCGGCCTTGTCGCGTGGGCATTCCCTGGCTGCGCCGACGGAGCGGGCTCGTGGAATGGCTGGCCGCCCCGAAGATGGCGCCGATCTTGCGCGTGCGTCGGGTTCCGCGGGGCCGCCGAGTTGGGTACAAATGATGGTGGCGCATTTCGCACGCCGGGCGGAGCGAGGGGCACGCTCGAGTTTGGGAGAGCAGATGGGCCGACGGTATCTAGGGCCGGCCGTTGGCCGCTACCGGGATCTACGGCATCCGCGGGGAACTGCGGATCCTGCGTGGACGGCGTCGGTCGGGATCCGTTGCCAGACGTGTCCAGGCGGGGAGTCCGGGAGGGAGCCGGGTTTTGTGGCGTTTCGGCAGTTGAGAGTGCGGGGGTAGGGGGCGCAAGCGAGGGAGCGACGGGTTGTGGAGGAGGGCCGGTCTGAGCATTGTTCCTGATCGGGGGTCTACGTCGGAAGTGAGGGGCCGCCTCCGTTGTCGCCCGCTCGTATTCATCGATGACCAGTCTGGCGTCGGGCGTTTGACCGGGAGGCAAGGACTCCAGGAAAGCCCGCAATGCGGACTCTCCGTTGCGACGAAGAACAGCCAGAGGGACGTCGATGGTGTTCTGGACGTAGGGCAACCCGTGCAGGTCATAGCCGCTGAAGAAGGTCGTCCACATCCAATTGTACTTGTCCCCATCTCCCTTGGGCTCGTTCTTGAAATCCTTGGACTCGAACTCCTCTGCCTCGTCTGGATCCAGGTTGTCTACATCGGGGAGGGGGTCGGCAGTGCAGGCCTCTTGAAAGTGA
This sequence comes from Thelonectria blattea, assembly GCA_024115155.1. Taxonomy (NCBI): domain Eukaryota; kingdom Fungi; phylum Ascomycota; class Sordariomycetes; order Hypocreales; family Nectriaceae; genus Thelonectria; species Thelonectria blattea. The sequence continues at coordinate 55,610 of JAMQMW010000641.1, forward strand.
GCTGCCCAGTGAGCTCGGGTGGTCCATTCCTCGCCGCAGTCGCGGCAGTAGTGCGGGCCCTTGAACACGTGGCACCGAAGCATGTGAAGCTTTACATCACTGTATCGTTTCATCCTGTACTTGCCGTTGCAGCGCCAGTGTCGGACCGGGTCGAGACAGAAGAAGGGACAAAGCCAATAAAAGGGCTCGTCGGGCGGTTCGTAGTGGCCCTTGCCGGGGCCCTTGGGGCGTCTTTCATCGCCGTTGTCGTCGCCGTCGTCATTGGGATGGGACGTGTTGTGGCGGCATCCGCGAGACTTCTTCCTCCCAGCATCCTTGCCGTCTTCCTTCCCATGTCTGCGCTTCTGGCCATAGGCCACCGAGGCACCCGAGTTTTGCAGGGCAAACGCAATGATACCGACAATTTCCCAGGCCCCGAGATCGTTCCAGATGCCCACAAGGTTCCAGAAGAGAGCGCTTTGTTTCACGGTCCAGGGCAGCAAGTACTGGACGTGGGCGTGGAGGAAGAGGCTGGGGCCCTTGGGCTTGGCCTGCGAGGGGGCCAACTCCGGTCGGCGGAGTTTGACGGGATCGTGGGTTACTTGTCGGCCGCATGCGATGGGAGAGTCGATGTGGCGAGTTTGTGCGATGCCAGCAAGCGGAGTGGCAATGGCCAGCTTCTTGGCGGGCCATGAGAAGCATCGAGAAACGAGGCGGGTGAATGCGTGAGGTTGGTCTTGACAAAGTGTCAGTGGACGATGCCTTAAAAGAGGGACGCACCTTCCAGCAGTTCCAACTGGACTGCGCGTTCATATTAGGAAGGGGCGGGGGAGCGTACCTTCTGTGACAACGTCGCCAGCACCTTCCGCGACGCCCCTCGTGACTCCTCCTTCTGCGACGGCATACGTGGAATTTTCCATTTCGTTGCCCTTCTTCATCCTGAGCATCTGCCTCTTGCACGGTGCCATATTGGACGCGCGCGCTTCTCGCTTCTTCTTCTCCTTTGCGAGGTCCCTCAATAATCGGCGCTTCTCGCCTCGGTTTCGGCCGCTTTGAGTTCGGAGGGGGGCAAACTTTGCGGGCTTCTTCAGCAGTCGCTTCACACGGGGCACCAAGACGCCCAGGTAGGGAAAAACGAGGGCAAGGTACGAATACCAATAACGATGGAAGTATGCTCCCAACAAACAAAGGGCACATTCAATGTCCATGACCAGCGCCCCGAGATGAGGAATATGGAGGAGAAAAGAAGTGATCTTGCAATCAAGGTCATCGTCGAGGGACGCTGGATCGGTCGCCGGAGCGCTTATGACTTCCAGGGACGCAAGGCGTACTATGGCATCCCACGCTGACCCTCTCTGTGCAATTGCAGAGCCGTCAAGCGCCCCGCCTAGAAGTGGCGGCAGCCAATTAAAATCGCTCACAATTGCTGCCTGGGGGGTGTATGTAAGTAGTGCTTGCCTTGTGCGGACAGTTCGCACGAAACGGTGCCATATGATTGGTCGATTCCGCCCGTTTGTCGTTGAAGAAAACGGGTTGCCTCCCTGAAGAAGCCCAAGGAGCGGGTTCCAAACGTGGCGCAGATACGTACAAAATCAGCCTTCTATACTTTTGTGGTTGAAGGAAACTGCATGCGTTGTGAAAATTTTCGGCCTGACGGTGAGATTGGTTGTTGGTCCATCTGCTGCATGAGAAAGTCGGGCTTCTGCCATCCTGCGCAACCGCGCAATGCCACTCAGTCCAAGAACTGAGCATCTTGGCGGCGCATCTTGCATTAAGTCGCAGTTTGTACCTGGCCCGTACAGTAGCTTCCTGCAAAGAAATTGGGAGAATAACTAGTACATACTCTTGTATAAATTATGATGGGATTGATTAATTCTCTCTGTGAATTGATTGTTATCTTCGGTAGGTACATGTCAGCCTGTACCTTGCTTTGTGAGGCCAAACCACCAACAGTGCCGCTACTGTCGAGTATTCGTACTCCTTCGTGTACCCTAGACTCGAGCGATAACTCGCCGAACAAAGACATACCGATACCACACCAATTAGCGATGGAAATGGTTCGAATCCCTCAGAAATGTGTTTTGAAGATTTTCATTTTTAGTTTTCGCCGCCGATATGCATAATTGGCCCTGTCGTCATCTCATGACAGAGCAACCCTCTCAGTGACGTCGGCATTCATCGCTCGTCATTAGACAAAGGGCCCTCCCCCCCCCTCCATCTAAGGCATAATTACAATAGGCGACACTCACCACTTCGACCGCCCAAAGAGGCCAAAGCCGACGTGAAACATTAGGGCTGCCATCTCTTTCGAGCTGGATTGGCCATCTGGCCTCAAGCTTTCGCTGAGAAAGATACCGAACTGTTGGTGTCGCGTCGCGGGGGGCTCAGCCATTGTGTGATGACGTCTGTTTACTCGCCACCGTCCCTTTGTTCCAGAGGCGGGCCGTAGCGCGAGGCGTCCAGGCCTAAAACCCCTGGCTTCAGTTGCCTTTTCTACACTTTGAAGACGAGGCGGATTGCATTTCATGCACCCGCTGGTTGCCTCGCACCCCCATTCCCATTCTGGCCTCGCCGGCTCGTATCGCCTTCATCAAGGGGGAGAATGGACAAAAACCCTTCGCACTGTGCCGCGTTCGAGAGCGGGCCACAGATTTGGGGGAGGAATATCTTGATTTTCAACTCAATGACATGGTTGCCTGCAAACTTCCTTGAGCAACGATGCTAGTTGACAACTTAATGTATTTAACGAGCTATTTCCAAGTGCTGCATTCACCAAGATGCTGCTACAAATATGCTCTGCAATCCTGCGTCGCGCAACCTTTCTGTATTGGACTCGTTTGGAGCAATTCCAGATGGAGGTTTCTTTTCTTGGGGTGCGAGGTCCAGTGATGTCATATTCATACAACCACTCCCTCTCGGCAACCCCCCTCCTTCCTCAGCCCTTAGGCACAATCGTAACCAAAAGACCCAAAAACATGTCAGGGTCGCTCGCCCGCTGGTGCCTTCTTTTTTGCGGCTCTGTTTCTTGATAGCTTCTTGATTCTTTCTTCGCATACCCCAGATTTGTTGTTGTTCCTTGCAATTACAGACCCGCAACCGTCGGAAACTGCTTCTCGCGACTCATGTCAAATCTGTAACACAATTCCATATCCAACAGGCGGCGCTTCGTCGTGTGAAATCCGCTCGCATGCCCTCGAGCCCATATCACCACCTGAATACGTGAACGCCCACCTCACCTTCACCGCTTTAAGCTACTAACCGCCGGCCAGGAGAACCAAGCGTGGCTGTCGAAATTGTCGAACCCCTTCGTGAGAACAATCACTTCAGCAAACCACGCCGCGATAACACTCTTGGGCTCGGACCTGACTCCCCCGAGCCGATCGCTCATATGAGCTCATACGAGTCAATACCCACTGGAGGAAACTTGGACTCGGGTGGAGACGAGAACATGATCAGTTCTTATGACATTGGGATGCCCGTCTTTGACGGGAATCTTCTGCAGCCTAATCTGGTGCTGGGAATCGGAAACGGACATGCACATCAATGGTCAATGGGATCGCCGCACCCTTCTATGGTGGCACCTTCGGATGCTTCCTCGATATATGGAAGCATCTCGCCGAGAACTGACCTTGGCCAGAGCCCGCTGTGGCCTTCGGACGGAGATCATGCGTTGGGGCAGTTGCCGGAGGCGACCAGCACAGGTAAGCCTACATCCCGAAGCTACCTGGCGTGGTGCTATGATGCTAACTGTGATGTGATATAGAAATCTTTGATAGTCAGGCCATGTCTGCGGGCGGATATGATCCAGCAAAAAACATGTCTCGCGACCAGCTCTTCATGAGTCATGAGAGCTTGGTTAGTTGGAACATGATGCCGCCGCCGATGCAGGCACAAACCTGGGGCGTGCCGCAAACAACCCAAGAGACGATGTCGGTGCCCAACTTTGAATCAAAAGTGAGGGCCTGGGTCCACGAGCCGACGTCCATCTCTGAATCAAAAGCGAGGCCCTGGCCCTTGGGGCCCTCTCACGATACCCTTCCCCTCCCACCCATGTCGACCCCTACGATCGCCTCTTCTGTGGTGAAGCTGGACGAGTGTGAAACACCAATGACATTCAAGGAAGAATCTCCTGTATCCCTGAGGGAGGGTTCCGGATCCTCGCTTCCCAAAAGTGTGGTCCGCCGTGCCATGAGGAGGACATCTCGACACGGAGGGAAGAGTCGGGGCAGTAGCCGCAGGGATAGCATACAGAGCGATCTCGATGACGGAGAGTGCTCGGGGAGCGACCACACTCGCACCGGAAGATCACGGGTCGCAAGGTACTTCGCGTGTCCGTTCTACAGAATGGACCCGATACGACACATGGACTGCGTCAATTACAAACTGAAGCGCATCCGAGATGTCAAGCAGCACATTTATCGAAGACACATCAGAGGACCGCACTATTGTCCCGAGTGCTTGGCCACCTTCTCGACGGCAGAGCCTTGGGAGAAGCATTACAAAGCCAGGTCGTGCAAGGCGCCAGCCTCTGGGAGCCAGACGAGCATCCTTGGAGTCGACGAGGAGATGCAGATTGAGTTGGCCAAGCCGGCAGACAAAAAGCTGCTTCCAGACGAGCAGTGGTACGCAATGCTGGTGATTCTCTTCAAGGACACGTCCAAGAGGCCAAATCCTTACCTCGGCACGCTCGTACAGGAGACTGTCGCCATGATGCGGGACTACTGGCAACAGGATGGCACCGACATGATTCGAGATGTCCTCAAGAAGAATAGGAAATCTTCGAACGAGTATGCCACGGAGCTCTCTACCCTCATGAAGGATCTCCTTGGCACCGTCCAGGCCCGTTTCGAGCCGAAACCTCGTCGACCCGGCACCGAGGACATGGACGACACTCAGCAATTCACTACCGCCCCTCCCAGATCGGATTCGAACGGATCAGAGGTACAGATTCGCCTTACCCCGGCAAGTGAACCGGAATGTCGGGACTGGACGTGTGTTGGAGTGGTGCCGAGCGTTTCCCAGCCCGAGATGGGCCGGATGCCAGTTCAGTCGAGCTGGGGCGCGACGGGACGGCCAGTTGGACCGGAAACCGATCTTTCAGGGATTTGTCCGGCCCGTAGACAGTCGCTGGTCGTCTCTACTAACAATCTAACATCCTTCGCGTTGGCCATGGACCCCAATCAAGCTGCCGGGCCGAGGGCCGAGAACTCTCATGAGCAGGTGATGGACGAGAGTGGTTGCCGGCGTCATCTTGGACCCCACACATTCTAACGCTCTGGCCGAGAGCATATTGGCCTCCAGGGAAAAAAATTGTTGCTTTGTGGAGGTCAAGCACTCGATCGATGAAATGAGGTACGTACGCTCCGCCCAGGACTGAGAGTTTACCTGCTGCAGACACGACTGATGATGAACAGGGACGGCCTAGCTATGTACTCTTGAATATTATGGTGTTTTTATTTTCTGGAAGAGGTTGAACCGCTTACGAGGTTGTAGTAACTCGGGACATGTATGACATTCCCGCCATCTGTCTTTCGGTTTGGTTGGAGCGAACATGCTCATCGTGCTGCTTGTCTTTGAACGGCAGTGCTCTGAAGTCTGAACCGCGTACTTCACGGAGTCACCTGTAAAATTGACGAAGAGCTAGGCACAGGATTGCGAACACACTGCTGAGTGGTTGATCCCTCCTCAGGTGCAGCCGGGATGAAGCGACAGTTAATCTCGGGAACTTTGGCGGCTTGGCCTGGCCTCGGTCGGTATCTCGATGATGCTGTTATTGTCAACCAGGGGCGAACGAGCCGTGAACCGGCTGTGACTTTATAGCCCTCACACGACTGACGCCCAGTGGCTGATCTTCAGGTCAAACAGTGCTGCCAGTTCCGGCCGGTAGAATCTGGGAGCATATCACCTGCGCCGCATCCAAATCAGACAAGTGAGGTTTGATACCCGGATTTGCGCTTGCTAAACTGCATTATACAGGGCCCCCATGCTGTAACTTGCCATCGGTTGATGGACTCGAGTAGCTTTTCTAATGTTTCATTCAATACGTGAATCTAGACTCACACTAGCAACTTACCCATCACCCGACCAGCCAGACTGTTGGCAAATTCCTATCTTTATCGAATCTTCTCCCCTCTCCGACACTAGAATGGATCGCGTTTGCGGGTCAGGCGGCGAAGCTGCAATGTTCGACATGAGCATGGTCTCATGATACTGTGGCCTACCACTTCCGATACGAATGTCAGTAACTGTCCATTTCTCCCTGTCAACGCTCGCTGACATTGACATTGGATAAAAGTATACGAGCTACAATACAGTAGAAAGCACAGCATCATACGCGAAGCCCTCTTTGAACGGGACGCTCTGGGGACTTCATTACCAGCTACCACACATGGCTTGGTGGCCACCAGCTCTGCATACTCTAGCTAGTCAGAAGACGCTGGGCGCTAATACGTGCACCGCTTCTTCCTTGAGCTCTATGGCTGAGAAGGACGTCTCAGAAGAGGGTCATCTTCGTCCACTAAGACCGAGCCTGATCCCCATCCCCGTTACCAACCATTTCCATGTAAAGATCATACACCCCTTCCTCAATCCTGAAATCTCGATATATCCATCGCTCCTCGGACTTTGCGGGCCGCTTCGACGCCTCCTCCGCGGAGCTGCTTTCCGGAAGATCATCGCTGGCCATCGCTCGCAGGACCTTTGCCAACTCAACTCCGCCGACATTCGGGATTACCACTTCCTTTGCAGACAAACACGCCAACACGGACATGACCAGATGCAAAACCACTATAACAATGAGGATGATGACGATGTTATACTGGTGCTTCACCTCAAGTTGGATGCCCATGTGTGGCTCCTTGCCCGGCATGGAGATCATGTCGTTGTTCTCTGCAGTCGCCGCAACCGCGCCGATGGCGAAGCGCGCCAGCAGGGATTCCATCTCCTTGACGCTGCCGTTGCAGGGTTTCCCGAAGATGGACTGGGCTGGGTACACCTGGAACTGAAAGTCGTCGTTGTTGACCTGAGAAGCCGCTTGAAAGCCCTGCAGCGCGATGGACGCTGAAACCATGGCGGTCAGCTCGGAGCTCATCTGGTGCTGAGCTATGCTTGCGTTGGCAACTTGACCAACGGTCACATTGCATTGGTACCACCACGGTGCAGTGTAGGATCCCTCAAAGGCCTCGATATAGCTGCATCCGGGCCCGCACGGCTGGGAGACGTTGGTCATGTATAATGTTTGATGGGGGCCGCTTGGGATGGGGATGGAGCGGTTGACTGGCCCTTCGTCCTTCTTGATGGTCATGTTGCGGGAGTTCCCGTCACCGCCGCTCCCGACGGACTAGCTCTTGCAAGTGGCGGTGGCGTCGAGACTTCGTTCGGTGACGACGATGACGGGATGGAGCCAGGAGTCCTGAAGGGAGGAAGTCGACGTCTCGTGGAAGACGTAACGGCAAACGGCTCCGTCACAAAACATGAGCGGATCGCCAGCGAACCAGAGGGAACCCGGTTGGGGCAATTTGTCCATGGTCACGTTAACATAGGCCATGGACAGGGTGCCGTAGCTTGAAGGGTCAGTCTGGTTCTAACGAAGGCTATTGTTTGGGCGGATACGATACCTGTTGGCCGTGTACTGCTGAGCTTTGAGGGAGGCAGACCTGTCAGACACAACCTTGTCCGTCTCGACGCTGGACATGTTGGGCATGGAAATGTTTCCTTTCATCAGCAGTGCTTGGCCCTTGGCTGTGTCGTTAGAATAGCACAGGCCCAGGAATGCGACACCGATTTGCGTGACCTGCCAGTCAAGTCAGCTGCAGCTGGGGAAGACTGTTCAAACGAGGACTTGCCATCAGTATGAAAAGCGCCACCACGGAATAGAAATAAAAGCGAGACTTGATGCCCTGGATGGCCATATGGCTCAATCGCTCCGTCTTGACAAAAAACTCGACCTGGTTGCGTCTTTCAGTCAGCCGCATCTCCGTTCCCGAAGGAAAGCGCTTACCTTCTGCCTCGAGTGACCCTTGACACGCAACAACTTCCACCGAAGGACCTCCCACCAGCCGTTGACACTGCTCGTGATGCCCACCGCGAAAAGGATGGAGAGGCCGTTAATGCAGGTGTTGAAGACTTGCTTGTCTGTCTGCGACATGACAGGTTTCTTCGAGTAGGTGTCCAGCAGCGCGTAGATGGACCCGGCGACCGACACTGTAAGGAGGCATTTCGCGGCTTCCCGTCCAATGGTTTTCTACAACGGCGGCTTCGTCACGCGGAGGCCGCGGATGGTACGTGAGGGGGTAGAGGACCGTTGCGGTGCAGGCCATGTCTCTTCGACCGTGTCGAATGAGGGCTGGTCGACAGTCATGTCGAATGAGGGCTGATTGACCGCTGTGTCGGATGAGGATTGCTTGACAGGCGTGTTGGATGAGGGGTTGTTAACGGACACTTCAGAAGGGGACTGGTTGACCATCGTGTCGGATGAGGAGTCCTCGACAGTCGTGTCGGATGAGGGGTTGTTAACAGGCACTTCGGAAGGGGATTCGGTTTGGATTGAGGTTTCGGGGGGGTCGCCGAAGGGGTCTGAAGATGGAGGGGATTCTGGAGCGGTTGGAAGTGCGTGTAGAGATAAATCACCATCCATGATAACGAGTGTGTCGAATGAATGCTATAAGTTCAGTTTGCGTGTTTGATAGACATCTGTTTAACGAAGACAAAGAAGAAATGCTGAGCCGCAAACATGACTTGACCAGCTCCATCAAACCAAACTTCAAGGGTTCCTCCCTCATCAGCAATACCGCCGAGGCAACCTCATCGTCTTGGTCTAGTCAAGTAAATGTTCTTTCCGAGTCGTGGGTGTCCGTTAAAGAATAGCGGGTCATGCCTGCTTCCGAATAGCTTCGTCTGTGAATCCATGGCGGTGCTTTGGATCGTTGTCGGGAAGTTGCTGACCGCGGGGAAATCGTGATGACGTTGACAGCTTCCGCGGGAACCATCGATCCGCCGCCACCGGCGGTATCTCCGGACATAGAAGGTACCTACACTGCCGTGGTGGTTCAAGCTTGCCACTCCGTGCGGCCAAGGAATGCTGGAGCTTCTGAGCATCTCTCTTTCTCTTGTCCCCTCTCCCCCTCTCACTCACACACAAACACACAACCCACCCAATGCTTCCGGTGGTTCCTTCGTGGGGACTCCTGCGGCGGGTTCTTTGTCTTTGGCTCGATCCGCGGGCTCGAGTCTGATCCTGACCGTTGCCATTAACCGTTGCCGTGATTGCCGCTGTGACTGCCGTAGCTCTCGTACCTGCAGCTGTTGCAAACCGGCTGTCCCTGTGCCTGCCCTGGTGATTGCAGCAGGTATCGTCGACTGCTCTCGTGATTTCCCCCGTAACTGCCGTGACTGTTGTGCACAACCTCAATTCTCATGGAGACCTCGGAGGAATCCCCCCTCTAAGGGGGATTAGGCTTGTAAACGAATTACCTCCAGGCTCCATGGGCCCTCTGGGGGGCCTACGGCGAGCTTCCACCTGCGGCGAGCCTCTTGTGCATATGGTCCCCCCTTTGCCGCAGCTGACTTCTTTTCGTTCAGAGTGGGTGATGGGGTTTTTTTTTTGCCTGAGTCGTGGTGGGAGGCGAGCTTCTCCTGCGTGTGGCGACATGCGACGCAGGGAGGCAGCAACCGACTTAGTTGCCTATACTGCCAGAAGAGGTAGGCAGCCAAACTGGCTGTACGGCAAAGAGGGCCAATTGCCCCTGGGGATTTTGCGCATTGTGACGGGTGCCATTCGCGAGCCTCTACCCATCAGAAGAAGCAAAGCTGGAAACAACTAGCCCGCTAAGCAGCTTTCCCTTTCATCGCCCCTGCTTATTGATATCGCAGCGCGAAGTTGTGTTGGCGACCTCCGTACCTCAGGACTGTCCCGCAGCCCACTGCTCTTGTCCCTGACGGACGAATTCAGCGGTAGAAGTCGCCAAGCTTAAACCAGGTGGTGAAAGGACCGACTCGCACCAGTGGAACGACCCCGAGATAAGTAAGGCGATGCAATTCTGAATATCGCTTGCCGCAAGCCGGCTCGACACTCCTGTCGTGGGGTTACGGCTTTGTTCCTTGTGTTAACTTCAGTAGACGAGAAGGAGGATGGACCCAACTACTCACCTGAGCGGCAGGCCGCAGAGCACGTAGAGTGAGAGGTGCTGAACGCACTGGACGGGGGCTTTTCGAGCCTTGTAGCCGAAGCCAGTGCTAGACTAATGGTGCATGTCCGTAACGGATTTCTCAATAATACTGATAATATCCGTTGAAAGGGCCGTCACGTCGAACGTGTCTGCTGAGATATCATACGATGACAAAAGAACCGGCAACCGTGAAGCCAGGCTGGCTCTGAGATTCTGCTCAACGAGTGCAAGCGGTTCAGCGATTCCCTCCTTGATATACGGCGACGCGGGGCTTTCCAGTGTAGGGAAGAGCTGCTCCCACAAGTCATACCACCTGGCCTCGTCGTTGGAGTGCCGGGTCTTGAGCCCCTCGAACTCTTCGGGGAATAGTCCTTCGCACCTCGGCGATTCCTGGCAAGAGTCGTCACTGATGTGGGCTTCGTACGGCTGCAAAGACTCCCAACGAACCCAGCATTTGGTGCAATAGTATCCGTCGGTGAGGGTGTGGCACCGCCTGAGGTGTTGTCTGACGTCCACGAAGCGCTTCAGGACATATCTCCCCGCGCAGCGGAAGTGTCTTGCAGGATGGGATTTGTAGAATGGACAGGCCCAGGATGTTTCCTCTCTCGAGCGACTATTGGTGTCGTCTGTGCGATTGGGATTTCCACCCGGTAAGAGTTTGCGTTGTTTATTCGCCGTCCCATTGTCTTCCCCGCCATAATCTCCATGCAAGTGGTTGTCGACTTTGCCCGATGAGAGTTTCCTTTTTCCATCCCTCTGATTCTTGGCTCCGGTCTGCTTTTTAATTCTGTCCCCCCTGGAAGACTGTATTGATTTCGCCGAGGCCCCTGAGTTCGTAGTCTCGGGGGAGTTGGGAGGAAGGTGAGAAAGTTCGGCCACGGAAGACCCCGTCGCAGTAACGTGTAGCCCGGGGTCGGAGCTGGGTTGGTTGGCCGTAGGGGAACGGTCAACTGGCGAGGGGCTGTTTTCAGTCTCTGAAGTGGCTTGTTGGCGAGAGTCTGGGGAGTGGCTCGGTGATGACCTCTTTTCTTGCTCGGAGCATTGCGCAGGCGCCGAGAGGGCAGGGGGCGAATGCGACCTGTTCACAGGCGAGTCCACGACTGCTAATCGCTCAGGGGGATAATTCTGGGTTACCTCTGACCGTCTTTCGCGGGCATTCTGCACGAGACCTTTTCTGTGAGGATCGACTCTGACCGGATCGGAACATGAGAACCCTTTCTTCCTGCATCGGTCGCACTTCTCGTCGTGCGCGAACGTTTTAAAGTCACACTTTTATCATGTTAACCAAAGTGGGACTCCAACTGTGGTGGAAATACCTTTACCTTTTTCTTGTCCCTCCTACAGTTCTCGCACTTGTAAAAGTTGAGTGTGCGTTTTTGCGATGCTTCCATCTCGTTGCCAAATTGGGACGCGGATGTACGCCCGTAACAACCCGAGGAGCCGGTGCCGAGCAACGGCTGGGGCTTTGTATAGTACGTGCCGTCAGCAAGGAAAGCGATTAGGCAGAAATGGGAGTGCGCACCATGAAGACGCCTGAGGCCCCGTCTTGTTGCGGAGGGGAATGAATCATCTCGTTTCATGCACGAGGGATGGAAACCGAGCAAATGGAAAGGTGATTCAGGGACATAACGGACTCGCCACAAGGAGAAATGGAGACTAATTAAGCAAGTCTGCCACGTGACGTGGTCCTGCGACAGGATGATCCCCTTGAAGACCTGGGACTTGGGCTTACCTTGCCGCCGGTTTGGGTTACAATAGCCGCGGGGTGGTGCAGTATGAGCGGTTGATTCTTCCCTCTTGGGGGGAGGCTGTTTGTGTTCGTTATTATGAAGTGCATGTCAGTCCTTTCTAATAGTTCCCACTGAAAGCTTGCCGAAAAGCAGTTCCTCGTCACAACTGAAAGGCCTGCTTCAAATCAAGGATTCAGGAGGTCCCACCAGAGAAATGGACGTCCATACCCGGCAAGGATAATGTCTTGGCGTGCGTTGTCTTATCGTTTATCGATGTTATCAGGCCCTTTTGGGTATCGCGGCATCTTTCACTTGTGCATGTGTTCTGGCCTGGTTGCCTGATCAGCCTTGGTTGAGCAACTTGAGCGAGAGCGGCGTGTAGGTATCCAAAGACCAGACTAAGATACGAGGAATGCGATGGAAAACAAGAGATCGAGGAGGAGGGAAGTAAGCCATGATGAATGCCCTGTTGTGGACACATCTGTGTCTGTGGCTGTGCTTTCTCGTGTTGGTTGGCTCTCGAAGACCCCCCTGAATTGCGACCCAAGGCGTCGCAGTGCTCTCACAGGGGCCACGTCTGCAGCGCTAGAGCAGCGTCTGACCTGTCGCATTGCTTTCCGGCCCTGGATCACACATGCCGTGCTGGGTGGCGTCGGAGTTGTCGCATTGCCCCTGTGGCTGCCTGTCGCATTGCTCGATATTCCCGTCTCATTGGTGTTTACCTTGCTGTACGCCTCACCTTGGCGTGCACTTTGCTGCAAGGTATCCGGACTGCCCGCCTTCGGTGTGGCAGCCGTCGCATTGCTACGGGTACTTGGTTTGCCTGGTTCGCTTTTCGCAGGTTAAAAGTGGCAAGTCGTCCACCCGTACACATCTGTGTATTTTGTTTGTCGGTTTCGCCGTATCCAACACACCATCGCTCAACGCCACACCTCTTTGACGCCACATCTCCTCGACGCCACAAGCTATAACCTCTGAACCGCTACATTATTCCTGCTATGGCTGCACCCAACTCCTCAGAAGAGGTTAACTATTGATGAAGCTCTCCGAGGAATTATTGAGACTGTACGTCGTTCACATGCCCGCACTTGCGAACATAAACTAATTGTGTATCTTTTAGAAAGAGCTGAGCTTGGACTACGTTCGCATCATACATTCCGGCGCCCAGAGCACCAAATCTGCCCAACTTATCTTCGAATTGGTCTACTGGATCGGTCGTTCCCCAGGCCATCAACCACCCAGAGATGTGCACATGAAGTTTTGCAGCGCGTCGCACGACGGTTACAGCCACGAATACAACATTCACTGGGAGGCGGGCTCCAAAGTTTATCATGATGCCTGGATCGGAATTCACTTACACGTCCCCTTGGATGGCCGCACCCTCAAGAAAGTCAACGGAGAGTGGTTGCTCGGCGTCAAGGCAATGAGCGTCTACGCCAGCCAGACCATTCATCACCCCGAGAGGTCTAATACTGGACCCCAGGCTGAATACATGTAAGTTTTGCTCTACTCTGCCGCCTTCTTGCTTCATGGCGCCTCGCGGCTTTCCTGGCTTTCACCAAGGCTGACGTTGTTCAAAAGATATACCAGGACGTATGCCGACGGGGAAAGAAACGTCGGTCATTTGAAGGACCGCAATGATAGAGACAAAGTCCTATTTGCCGAGTATCTATCCGACCGACGATGGTATGTTGGTGGTGACTTGGATTCGACGAAAATCGAAGGGGAGGCGTCTACTTATTTATTGAAAGAATTTGTAAGTGCTCCCCCCTACACTCCGACTTGATGGGACAAGACCAGCAAGTGCAAAACTAGAATCCTGGATCAGAGGCTAACGAGTAACGATGCTTCACCAGGGACATTACCTTCGCAATGAGGGCATCCTGATTCAGAAAGAATTCAAAAAGATATGGCCAAGTCTTCGGGTCGCTCAACCCGAGAAAGGATGGTTGATTTGCATTAACCGTCGCAAGCGAGAGTACCACGATGGCACATGCCCTGATCCTGCGAAGGGGGTATTTGATAGGAACTTTCTGCCAGGTGGGAAGATTCCAGTGGATTTGTATGGTCGCGACATCGAGGTCAATGTCTGAATTGAAGAGGCACAAAAGAAAAAGCCGACAATAAGGATTGGATTGATATGGGGAGCACCCAAGGAGATTGGCTGTTCAGCCTGGTCTTATGGGTGATTTTGTCAGAAAGAGATGGCCCGGGTTAGCATACGCAGGGGAACCAGATTGTATTCGTTTTCAATTGACTCTTATCGTTCTGAAGTTGCCGATGTCTGGATGACTGTTAAGCTGGTCCAAATAAATGCACACTCCTCCGTAGAATAATAGTATGAACATGTCTCTCGGCCTGAAAGTCGATCGAGGGCTTGTTGCCCCTTGAGGCCCGGTAGCGAAATTTGCTCACCGTGGATGTCTTTCTTGAGAACAACTCGTGCTCCCATTGCCTCCCTCTTCCTGGGTTACCCTCTCGGCTTATTCATCTGGTCGGCGCGTCGCAGCTTGCGGCGCTGCCGAAGTGCGGTCGACTCGCTTCAGGAGGTCTCTGACAAATTCTGTGTCGGCGGCTCGGCGTGGCACGTATCGTGTATGAGGATTAGCCAAGGGTGGAATGGAGGACGTGGCCGACTCTGAGGAGACTAGGAAAAGAGCTTGGTGGGCAAGAGGAAGAGGTGAAAGATGAATTAGTTATTACTAATTTACTCCAGGTTCATTTTGGTGTTTTGTAATAAGAGAGGAAAGCGTCTAATTGCGAGTCCCGTCTGTCAAGATCCCCCAAACCTGCGGTGGCTTCGTGTTTTTTTGGGCGTTGGACATTGTTCTACGACGACTCACGTCTCCCAAGTCCGTATTTCAGGCCATATTTCGTGTCATCGAACGAGGACACCTAAGAAAACTCCCGGAAGCTGACTCTTCCGACGATGAAGATCCGATCCTGTTCATTCCGGCTAGTCGGGGCGCCGGTCAGCCGGTCAGGGCCGTCACACCATCAAAATGGCACCCTTGGCAGGAGTTTTAGGAGGCTTGGGACGATAGAAATAGGGCCCTTGGGTACTTGCGTAGTCACGAATTAATGATTCCGTCGGCTCATATTTTTCTCGATTTATTTACGGCACTCCAACCTTTCGACGACTTTATTCCGCACCATTAGAGAATGAGAAGAGTACAGGGAAGGCGAGAGGTCTCATACTGAATCAGTTTTTGGCCCAATTCTCTCATCTGGAGGGGGAAAACAGGCTTTGCCGATCTCTGCTCGAGGACAGCCTAGAGGTAATTTTCTCGCCCAACTCGGGTTCAACACAGCCCCCTTCAATAACAGAGTTCAGTCCCAGGAGCGAAAAGTCGCATACAACCTAAGAAGAGAGCAAAATAACATGCACAAAAGGTCAACGAAAAGTTACTACATTATGACACAGCGGCTAGTCTCACGTCATGAAAACTTGTCGCACGACACTCCAAGGTTTCAGGAGGCTTCAAAGCCGTTGGGTTCAAGACCAAGCAAGGTAAGATTGGCATTATGCTACTTGGAATCAAGACAGAGTCCCGAGAGTCGTGCAGTTGGTATCAATGTACTCAACCTGCCAACAGCGCCCCAGGACAAGCTCTTGGTCGCGCGCCATGAGTGCTTGCATCGTCTGCTTGACCTTCCCACGATGACCGTCGAGCCAGACATAGATGACGCGCAGGCATCTAAGCGATCCTAGGACTTCAGCGGCATGATGCAAGTCTGCCCAGAGCCCGTCGGCCCGGACCAGAACGTTTTCCACGTGGTCGAGCTGGTCGCCGTAAGAAACAACCAGGCTGTCCATCGACTCATGCTCCATCTCGGGGCCGAGCCAGAGCATGTCCAGCGCAGGGTGGACCTGAAAGCCGGCCCAACCTAGGTTCGGATGCTGGATGGTGATGTGTCGACGGAGGGTGTTGGCTCGTTCCTGGCCGTCTTTCTTCTTTCCAGCGGGCTTCCCAGGCGTTTCGTTCGCAGATCCAGCCGAAACGTGTCCAGCTTCGCGGAGGAAAACAGAGAGACCGCAGGACAGACGAAGGTATGGAAGCCGTGTGGACTGATCGTACACGATGTTGAAAACCTGGGGCTCCCAAAAGTGGCCCGCGGCTGAAGAGCTTGTCAGTACGCTGAACCTTTAAACTAGCTAAGAGGTCCTACCGGCGCTTGCAGAGTGGGAGTACGACATGTTCGTTTCTCTGGAAGAGTTGTCGAGTACTTTGAAATATCTGATCCCAACTGATTCGAGGCCCAACGTTACAGCCTTGCGATCCGTTGATTATTGGACGGGGCTCTTGAGATGACCGAGGATATAATCCAAATAGGCAAGATGAGAGCAAGAGCGATCTGGAGAATCGCGAGAGCAATTTCCAAGTGCATTGCGCCTACCGAGCAAGAGAGTAGCCGCAGACCGCGGGTACCAACCAGGTGTTTAAATGAAGAACAACCCCTCTTTGATATCAAACTCGACGCACCCATCAGAGGAGTTCTAAAACGAGAGAAGAAACCATGACCTCGAATGCGCGATTTCGCATCTGGTAGAAACTTCGTGACGCTATCGAGAGTATCGGACACAAGGCTGTGTTTGGATCGCCAAGATGACAAATCTTCGTGGCGGCCGCGTCGACGGCGACTAGGGCTTCAGGTGAGAGGTTTCAACTCGGCTCTCATGGGACAGAGGGAATTTTCCCATTTGCTTTTGATTGGAGGGAATGTGTAGCTGGAAAAGAGTGTCTCGTCGTTGCGTGTCGTGTGTGTCTACAAGTTCGGCTGAGGCACTTGTCGTCTCAAACTGCCGCCTTTGGCCGATTATTTTTAACCTCTCTTCACTCAAATCGCGATTCAACTATGCTAAGACCTACCGAAGCTTGTGCCGCGTTACAATGCTAACCCCACTAACGTCGATCATACAACTAGATGTATTATCTCTTGACAGGGGAGGGAGGAACGTGACACTATTTATAGGAAGTTGTACGTAGCTAAAGCTGGGAGCAAGAGCGTTGTCTGCCATAATGTGGACGAGAGGCCTCGTGATTATGACGGCAAGAGCTCACCCGGCTCGAGAGGGCTTATAAATTTCCGAACTTTTACTCGGATCGAGGGTGACATTCTTGTACATCTCGGTACGAGCTCACCTAATCTGAGTTTCATGATTCTAGCCGAAGTGACGAAGCTTAGTTCCACAGGCGAGCCTGTGACGCGGCTGAACATCGACAAGCCGTTACTGTACATGAGCCCACGGCCTTGCCCAAGACTAGACTAGAACGCCGAGCCTCGAGTAAACCAGGTTTCGAAACTGTTCGTTTCGTGTGCTAGAGGTTGCGTTTGTGCAGATATAAATCCCTCACGAGCTGGAGTCCGAAGTTGATGGTAGCCTTCCGGCATTTGTCGTGACGGATGACGGAACCGGGACCCGACCCCCATTGGTATCCAACCGGCTTAAGCGAAAGAGTCTTTGAACAGACCGGTGTAGCAGAGGCCGGTGATCTGTCGGGCTAAAGTAGATGAGACTCTTGGGCGCCGATCGTGGCGGGGAGCGGATGATACAACTCCTCAAACACCAAGAACCCTGAGTGGGATGGCGGAACGCGCGGGAGCCATGAGCGAGAATAAAGCGAGAATAGAGCGATGCAAGGCAAGTTCAAAAATACAACTGCAGGGCTTTTTTGGAGGATCTTATCTGATTACACATAATTGTCCCAACGAGACCTTCTGACTGCACAGCTGAAAATTGAGGTTGAAACAGACTGGACGCAACTTACAAGCACTCACGCGCATGCTGCGAGTACTTTAAAGATGGTAAGAAGAGGTAACAGAGTAGTACGTGGATTTTAACACACCTTATTTCAATAGTGAAGCTGCTTGTGTGCTGGCTCCGAGAGTACTGCTCAATGTTACTATCCGGTGCAAAAGAAACTAGGTAGGCAAGGAAGGCAAAAGATCAAATAACAACATTAGTCAACCAATGAAGAAGAAGAAGAGAGTGCTGAGTGACGGATAAGATCCGTATTGCCGAAGATTTGCTGGAAGTAAGAGGCATCAAATAGCGGGTGGTTCAACTCGGTTTCACTGAGGATGTAGAACTTACTGAGGTAGGTACTTCATACTATCATCTGCGGCACTCTAAATGTTTAATGGCTTGGAAAATACCCGTCTCGTTCTATGGCTCAGACATGTGTAGTTTGATACGCAGACTTTAGGTTGTAAAGGCAACCACATTTTAATGGTGCTGACAACCTCGGAAGAATAAGAATCGATCCAGCTCAAGACGTGATATACCCAGAAGAAAGAGGAATTTACAAGGGCTTTCGTACTAGGAGCTTTCAATAGTGAGAAAGAATACCTCTTATACATGCGAGACGATATTCCGGCTTTTAGTTATCTGAACATTAATAAGAAATAAAACATCCGCCCTCAAAGCCCAGACTCCAAACAACCAATCGTGTTGAACAGGCAGGGGTTTCCCGCTACTAACTCCAAGGCAACACCAAAGTCCTATCATCTTCCTCTATAAGTTTTCTCTTAGAGAGGAAGGCTCCCACCAAGTATCAATTCTTTCAAAGTATCAACGAACGCTAGGAGAAAATGGTACATATATATGCAGTTTGATTATGTTCACTCCTGAGCGACAGTCAGGCTCTGGGTATGTGCTTCGCCTGCCACGTCTCTTTCGCCATAATTATTTTGTACTCGGCATATCATCCAACAGAGCTTGTATTTGCAACCAAATCACCACACCACGTCGCTATGCCATCTCGTGCCTGACATCGGAGTAGTTGGGTGCCTCGTGAACGACTGGGTACTGGGGCGTCGGCGAGGCCGGTTTCGTTTCTCTGTCGAGTTCCGCCGGGGGCATCGATTCGGGGCTGACGGTCCTAGATTCGGATACCTCCTTCGGACTCTTTGACTTGCGTCGGCCGAACCAAAAGGCGGCGGCACCGACCAGTCCGAGGGCAGCTACACCTCCCACCACTCCGCCGGCTATGGCTCCAACAGGCGTTCCCGAGCCGCTGTCGCTGCTGCTACTGGTTTCCTGGCTGGCGGCTTCGTTGCTCGTCGAGCCGGTCACGGCGTTCGTCGCTGAAGTTGCGGTTGATGCAGCTGTCGATGTCGCCGCAGCTGGCGTCGATGCTGCTGTGCTCTCGGTGCTCTTCCCGTTGCAGTAGTCGCTGTGCCCGCTGCCTCCGTCTATACACCCGTTGTCGCAGAAGGTCGACACCTTGAGATCCCCGTTATCCCCGTCCACGCAATCGAAGAGCGTCTGCGACACGATGGTGTTGTTGCTGTTGTCCAATCCACCGGCGCCGAGCGCGTCGTCGATTTGCTGTCGATAGTCGTTTCCTAGAATGATCCCGCCCTGGTCAGCCTTGGTCGGTCCAACGAGTCAACGGATGACTTACGGATGCCGAGAAGAGTGCTGCCGCAGTAGTACAGGTCCTGCGTGCAGTTCCTCGCGAAGGCGAACTCGCTGAGGAAGGCTGTGGCGGCAGCAGCGAAGACGATTGGTCTCACCATGTTGAAGAAACTGGTGGTTTTCGAGCAGAAGCTGAAACGCTGGGAAGGAATACGTGCCAGAGAGTGAAAAGAAGTGTTGGCCGGAGGGGGAGGGCTGGGAGGGGGGTGGTCCCTGATGAAATAATAAAAGACAAACGACAAGCAATATTCGCAAGACAACAACCGGGCGTTTCATGGAAATGCCTGCTTGGGGGTTGATCAGTGCCCATTGGTGCGTTGGCTGGTCTCTCAAACAATTCAGGGCTCTTCAGCTCCGTGTCAGTCGCTCCACAGAGATGCACAGATGACACTATTCTCAGTGTTCTGACCCGATCCGCCTCTCGACCAACATAGGGTGGCAGCGGAGACGGGGCACAGACTGGGAGAGAGGCCGGCACTTTGGGCGGTGCATCAGGCGGCGCAGTTTGGCGCCTCATGGCGAGTAGGGATGAAGCATATTGAGTCGAGATATAGAGAGTATCGACTGAGAAACTACATTATTGGCAGTCTGTTCAATACTACCTATGTGATCGAGGATACAACCATCTCCTACTCGGAAGCGGAAAGTAGTCGGGTGTCAACATGTTTGACGCTCGCAACTAACAGCTGCCAATCGCAAAACCGTTACCGTAACGGGAATGGACTGTTCCTCGCAATAAGGCACGGCTCCCTGGGACGATCAGCGGCTTCTCCTGGTATGTAACCGCCGAGAACCGAGGGAGCAGCCAGGAGTCCCCTGCGTGCGTCCTCAATTTAGATCCACTTCCTTTCGTATCGACGAAGCGAGCAGTTCTTCTTCTCCTCCCGGTGGGCGTTTTTTCGTGCCTGGAACGATAGCGTGTTCCTTTTCTCAAGTCTCGGCATTTAATGATAATTTGGTTCATGACTGTGCTGACGCTGCAGCCCTGATACGGGCGTCGGTCGGATCTCAGGCGGAATGTTCTCTGTCTTGTGGACATTTCAATACCCAGAAATTATCCGTATTGTCGAACTTTTACAACTAATTTCTTGGCGCTGGGATTCGCAACTTGGTTTCCTGTCAAGGTGCAGACGAAACATGGCGTCGACCTTCCATCCCTGCTCATCTCCGTCCGGACTGGGAGAGGGCCAACTTCTTCCGTGGCCCGTGGGGAAGAAAGCTGTGCAGGCTCCCTCTTCCGACGCACATTAAAGGACCACACATGGAGCCGAATAGCCGGCATCATGGCTGGAGACGGGCTGTGAAGGGCTGAGTAGGGCTGGGCGCTGCAGAGGTGACTTGGCAGCCGAGCTTGAGCGGAGCTACATCTCTTTCGCAGTGCTGAGGCTCACTCTACGAGTGGCAAGATCGGCATCAAGAGCTGCATCCAATGATATTGCGTCGAACAGGGGAAAAGGCGGACCTGCGAGGGGACGTCACTTGTAGAGTGAGCCTTAGCACTGCGAAAGAGTCATGAGGCCCTTGAACCGGCCATTTCCAGATCTGGCTGCGATGCTCCATTCTCAGGAGCGGGCTTCCGATGAAGTGATCGTCCCAGGTGCCCCGAGTCTCGCAATTGAAGGGGCCTACCCGGGACTTGCGCATGATTTCTTGGGGTTTGAAACGACAATACGACGGGAAGAGCGCGGGAGGAACGATTGGATGTACAGACATACTGTTGGTTCACCAGTCCGGGTACTTGGTGATACGAATGGACCCAGCAAATCGTGCTGAATCTACGACGCTGGATCGACGTTTGCAAATCGAGTTGAAGATCAGGACAGTCCATCCTTGTCTCTGGATGATCAGAAAGTCAACTCCGCCCAGTAACGTGGGGCGGTCAAGGAACCGAGTACGGAATCTAGATTGACGAGATGAGGTTCGAGTCTAGGTATTCTTTCGTTTTTGAGTAGGAAACCTACACACATGATATCGCACAGCTATTGATACGTGCATACAAGTTGCATTTCGCCATGATATTTTGAGTTTGCATAGGTACGTACCCAACCGTTACTGGCCTCACTTTGACCCTATTGTTTCACTTACGTCCTGGATTTTCGCCTTTAGTTTAAGGCCCCCTGGGCCCAACGTGAGGTTGAGGATCTGTTTCGGGAACCAACCCGCTTGGTGGGAACTTCCTCTCTATTGCGTGTATATCATTCCCCAGGTGCAAGTGACACACCCTTCCTGAATTTTTTAGGAGAATACAAGGACCCAGTCAAAGCTCGAAGGCGAATCAGTTATATCAGATATGTGGACAGAATCTTATCCCAACTACCGTCCCTCAAATACTGCAGGATGCCAGGGGGTCTCGCATTGTTTTTACCTACGAGCTTTGTCAAAAGGCAGGCCCTTACAGCTACATACTTAAAGGGACCCGGGCTGGCGCCAAAAGAAAGAAATTAAGAACTTTAGTATTATCACGTATGGTGTGAACAACTCGGTTCCCATCGTCATTCAAACTGCGATAGTGTTTAGAACCTGCCTTCGCACCATCTGAATATCCAATTCCCGCAAGTAATGAGAATTATTAGAGCAATGAGCTTCAATAGAGAAACATCCAGGGCAAAGCTCGTAGCAACCTTTACTGTAAATGTCGCAGATGAAAGTAATGCTGAGTTGCCACTTTTCCGCAATGTCGCAGCGCACACCCCATGCGTATTTCTCCAGGGACTCTTCGGGTCGTGTTAGATACTTGGAATCGATCGTTGGTCCGATGGTGTCCTTTGTTGTCGTTCGTGAATTAGGAAGTATCTCTAAGAGTTTAACTGTTGGTTTTCGTTTACTCTTATCTTCGGATCGACAGAGGGCGATGACATCTTCGAGATAGTCTACTGTAGTCTGTCGGACCCGTCCCCCAAGATCAGGCAGCTGCGTCGGGCTAGCATGCGACTCAGTGCAGCGTTCCTCGGCGCGGCCGGCCATCCCACATAATGTCCTCGCAGCGAGCATTCCTAAGTGAGAAGCTACGCACCGGAACCGAAGACACAAATGGTACAGATCAGTCTCTGGGGGAGCTACGGCACCTCCCCCTGTGGCAGCAAGGCGATGTTCGGGTCCACGGGTGGTATAATGTCGGCCCCTATCTCATGAATCGAAAATCGTGTTTGGAAACCATCTAATAGCATGATTTCGTCATCACTAGAAATATTTATCCTGCTGCATCGGCTGGCACCAAGAGATCCCTTTACCATTCCTCTTAGGGCGGAACCGACATAACTTCAACAATCTACTTTGAGTCTAGAAACACGATGAAGTTTCGGCACGATAGATATTGCCAATCCAGGCTTCTCTCTTGGTATGGTCGACAGCCAAGATGGCATACCCGAGTTTTTATCTCTCGCATGTCTTTTGTAACCTGGTGAGATTTTCTGAGTAGGCGTCTGATGTTGACTCAAAGCCAGAACGACCGAGAATGTGCAGAGCTCAAAATCTTGCTCAAGGTCTGGAACAGCCCCCAAACCAGAATCCGGCTTATCGGGTATTGCCTTTGGGAGATTCAGGCAAACGTGCCTCGTGGGACAATCGTTCTCGGGTCTTACGTTCCAAAACCTCCGCCATCGGAACTCAATGGCAACAGAAATGCGCACCGTCAGTCGTATCCATTCGCTGGGAGCTCGGGAATAAAACAATGTGCAGTGGGTGGCTCGCATGAAGGCTGACTTCGGGACCTGAAAAAGGTCATGGCAATGAGGATAGGTGTCGCCGGGCGGTTTTCTGAGCCCAACGGGACATTTGAAACCTGTCTCAGTACGCAAGTACGCTTTGTAGCAATCTTTTTGAGTGGCCGCTCGCCTCTGAATAAACATGTACTTTATTAAGCCAGATTGAGGAAATCTTCCTTGGGTGCAAGGAGAAGGTAAGGATCGAGAGATAGAAAGTGGACATTTCTAGCTTGCAGGTGTCGCATCAGGCAGTATCTTGTCTCGAATCCTCGATTACTATGTCTAACTTGACAAGTTAGGTTTAACTGGTTGGATTACCTATGTATATAGACTGGAACTGCCAGTCCTAACAGAACTCTGGCTTGCTTAAGTCGGCTCAAGGCTCGGTTGTAAGAAGTCGTTCACGCCTATGATTATGGCCTTAGGGCGGTGATACTACAGTAAATAACAAACGTTCTTTTTTCAGGAACACTACTCATCGCCTCTTGGATATCTCCATTGCGATATGGAGGTCACGACTCAAAATAAGATCTTACATGACGTGATATGATGGCAACGGTGAAGATAATTAAATCCTCATTAGGTATTCAATGCCTCAAAGAAAAAAAAAA